>JARFJB010002176.1:1277500-1347500 GCA_036346205.1 Vesta saturnalis | reverse complement strand
AACATAATCGTTTAAGGACTAGGTTTTTACATCCTTGATAAAATTCAAAACAACCATAATAAATATTATTAATAATAAATACAGATTAAATAACATCTTTTTATTATGAAAACACTTGTCATCACCATTCTTACATGTCTTATCTATTAATTCTTCCCCATTATTAGAGTACAATTTTTATGACAGGGGTGAAGCGCGCAAACAGATTCCAGTATTACAAGACTAGGACCCCTTATTAGAATGCAACCTCCAATGTATAAATACATTTTTCGTATAGGTAAAAGGTCACAATCTCTAGATGGGAATTAAAAAGAAATGTAATAATAATTTTAATAACAATTATGCAATCTCCTTTGATAAAAACGGGCCCTAATAAATATTAATAATAATAAACACAGATTAAATAAAATCTTTTTATTCTCAGGTGAAAAAAAATACGATCCCCACGTGGGCATATATAAAAAAGTGAAACTTAAGGTGTCCCAAGGGTAACGTCACAAAAAACAAAATGGCGGATGGTGTCTCAGTACTACTTATAAATTTTAAGATAATGCTACATTCTTAAAATTGTTATTGTAATAACAGAAACTCAGTCTGAAGTACCAGGAGATGGTTGTATTGTATACGTTTTAGAAGCACAACAATCTCGACCTTCAATTCCAATACATGCTGGTAACTTTAAATTTCTTTATTTCTGATGGTTTAATTGTGTCACTTCTAAATTTTCAAAGATTTTACCTATTGTAAGCCCGTATTAATACTTAACCACACTGTGAAATATGTGTAACACTACCACTAACATGCTGTCAGTATGACCTTATTTTGGTAGTTAACAAACAACCTGTACTGCATAATTTTGTTAGCGGAGTATCAAAAAAAGCAGATATAGTAAAAGCAATAGGAGAGATTATTACAAATTGTCAGAAGATAGGACTTAATGTTGTTGCTACTATTTGCGATCAAGTCACCAATAACGTTGCTGCGATGGAATACCTTGTGGCTGAAGCGAGAGCTTCCTATTTAAGACAAAGGCAAGACTTTCAAAAAAACGTATTTGAAACTAATAATATCACAGTTGCTCATCTGTTCGATACACCACACTTAATAAAGGGTTTGCGTAATAATCTATTAAAAGCAGACTTATACTATATTTTAGATGGAAACCGTAAGGTGGCAAAGTGGGAACATCTAGTCCAAGCTTACAAAATGGACGCTTTTCCTGGTAACCTACGAACAATACCTAAGTTAACTGAAAGGCATGTTAACCGTCACGACCCTAACAAGATGAAGGTATCCTACTTCACTGAGGTGTTACGTCGAACAGTAGTGGTGAGCATTGGATGTGATGGCATATCCATTCATTCATTTTATACATTCACTTTTCATTGTAATAGTTAAAATATTGCAAGACAACCCCAGTTATTGTTATACATAAATCAATCAGTTAAATTGCTCATATGCACATACAACTATTAAATTATATTTATATTTTATTTCATGCACAACTATCCAAAGTGATGGAGAACAGCTAAAACTAGCCGTAGGGGCACGAGATACTTCGAGACTTTGTGAATTTAGTGACAACTTATTTCATAGTGTCAATGGCAGGAGTAAATACTGTACAAACCCTCTAAAAAATTCGGTGAGAAGGGATACAGAGCATTTTAAATTTTGATATGAAGCAAAACAAGTATTACAAATGATGGAATTTAAATGTGATGATGATAGTGTGTTTGTACCACCTAGTATTAAACATTTTTTAATAACCATTACAAATTTTGAAATTCTATTTAAAATACTTGAAAGTCATGGGTTATAGTACATAGGCAACCAAAAATTTTAATTAGGATCCATTTGAAAACTTCTTTTCTAAAATAAGGCAACGGGGTTCAAAATATCTAAATCCATCCTGTACATACTGTGCATATTGTTTTTCATAAAAGTCTAACTTTGAAGCATTCGGTGGGGTCTAATTGTGAGGATGACAAGGCTCAAATTTTTGTCACATTGCAAAACTTTGTGAATCAGGTATGTATTATTGTCATGTCGTGTACTATAATGTGTAATGGTGTTGTTTATTACCGACTGAACCTACGAACAATAGGGGGACATCAACATTTTGTGATGTGCCAAGAATATTTCGACAAGTGACTGGACTTGAAAAAAGTTTTCGTTTACATTCTAGGATTTATCGCTAACAAAGTGTTAAGGAAACATGATGTACCATATGTCGAGGTATCATTCTTGTTGATTGACCAAACGTGTACCATCAATTGATTGCATGTAAAAAAATTCGACTCAATTTAACGTCTTAAATATGTTAGTAAAGACTTTGCATTAAAGCTGGATTTAGCTGATGATATTATAAGATAATGTAGTACTTTATGCATATGTACAAGAGTTAAACAGAGTTATGTCTGGGAAAGATATGCCCAAAGTTTCTTAAAATACTCCAACAATTTTTAAATTAGCCAAACGTGTGTGCTTGAAAACATACACAAAAACCATACGCTATTAAGAAACCGTTTATCGCATATTGGGCTTAGTTGTAACTAATCTCAATTGTGCTGTCTCTCATGATTCATGTCCTTTCATACTGGAAGATGCACACCATCTGTCACTTGCTATTACGATACAACAATAGCCTTGTAAGCCAATTTTCCCAGTATGCTCAACCAGATATTATAATTTTCGCAAGTGTGATTTTGTTGGGATATACAAAAGGCTTTCTGATACTGACTTGTCATTTTTATTATTTTGTTCGGATATCCTAGACTTTTTTGTTCCATGCTACCTTAAACGTAAGCATCATTATCAGAAGTGGTACAATAAGGAAGTAGTTCATAATATACGATTAAAAGCAAATTACTTAAATAAGTATAAAAGAACCAGACGTCCAAATGCATTGTATGAATATAAACGATTAGGTTGGTTAAACTTCAAATTCGATCTTCTTACAAAACTTACTTTTCGGGGATTGAAAATTTATTGATTTCTGATGCAAAACAGTTCTGGACATTTATTAGATTTAAGAAAGGTAGCACTAGGATACCTGGCATGATGAAACTTGATGATACATTTTTTACTACTCCCCAGGATATTGTTAACCCTTTCCCTGCTCTTGACGTATATCTGCGCCATAAGACAAACTGCTCTTGACGTATATATTCGCATTGCACGGTAAAATAGGATTAGACTGCTCTAGACGAATAAAACCGATAGGAATATTTATAGGCGTCAGAGTGGGGAATGATGACCGCGACGGGCGGCGCTATGGCGGAGACTGCATATGTGGCGTGATAAAATATATTTATGTTAACTAACAGGTAGCAAGAGGTTGCTATAGTAGACTCACGTTTGTATAAGTTGTATAGTATTTGTATAAAATGGCACGTAAATACCTAACAAATAAGCAACTGGAAAATATATTAGCGTTAAGTGATAGCGAATATGAAGAACAGATAGAGGAGAACGTGAGTATAATAACAATATGGCTTAGGGTTAGGTTATGCTACTTTTTTTTGTATATAATAATAATTATTTATTATATTTACAATTTAGGACGACGATGAATGGTCCGATGAAAATCGTATTGGGGGACTAGAAGCTCATAATTCTGTCGAGCCTGACGAAAATAATGAAGATGTTGAACCTACCGCAACATTTCAAGGAGAAAGACATTTTGTATGGACAACAAAGAGTTTTGAACCAAATATTCATACATGTGATACCACAAACAGTGGCTCTAGGATTGAAGGTATGTTAGATAATTCTGCCTTACCCTATTTTGAGTTTTTTTTCACGTAAGAGTTTGTGGAAACAATAGCAAGCGAAACAAACAAATATTTTGTTTATTTACAAAATCAGCAACATTCCGATAGTTCGCGCATAAAACGGTGGCAGCCTGTTGAATACAAGGAGCTCTATTGCTTCTTTGCTGTCGCATTGCTAATGGCGCACACAAAAAAAAATTAACTAACTTCTTATTGGTCAACAGATGAGTTTACAAGCACTCCTATTTTTTCAAGACTCATGAAAAGAGATTTTTACTGCTGTCAAAGGTTCTGCATTTCAGTGATAATGAAATCCCCCCACCTGAAAATGGAGACTCATTGCAGAAAATCAGAATGATTGTTGACCATCTAAGAAATAAATTCAAGGAAGCTTTTTACCCATTCCAAAATATATGTATTGATGAAAGTTTGATATTATTTAGAGGACGAGTATTTTTCAGGCAGTATATCCCTTCTAAGAAGGGTGTTAAATTTTTTTTGCTGTGCGATTGTGATACTGGGTTTATTCTCGATTTTATTATCTATACTGACTCATCAACAAATGTGAAGGAATTCAGATGAGCAGATATTGGGACATCCGATAATATAGTGATGAATTTACTCGAACCTTACCTAAATAAAGGTCACACATTATTCATCGACAATTGGTACAATAGTTCCAATTTGCTTGATTTGTTATATTCAAATAAGACTACTGGCTGTGGAACAGTGAAAAGGACTCGAAAAAATATGCCAAAATTTACAGAGAAGTTGGAGAAAAGCGAGTGCACATACAGATGTTCCAAAAATTTTCTTGCGGTCCGCTGGAAAGATAAGAGAGAGGTTGATATGTTGACAGCTTGCCATAGACCTGATGCTAAAGAAACAGGAAAAAAGGATCGCGAAACAAGAAGAGTCATTATGAAACCTAGCTGTATCGTCGATTATAACCAGAACATGGGAGCAGTAGATAAGTCGGATATGCTACTTTCTTCTATAGAGTGTGTACGCAAGTCTATAAAATGGTATAAAAAGGTGTTTTAACATTTATTAGATTGTACAGTTTTGAATTGTTACCAACTGTATAAGTGCAACACCCCAAATTATGTGCCTCTGGAAAAATTCCACATGCAACTAATAAAAGAGATAATTTCGAAATATCATACTCCAGTTTCTACTCGCACGGTGGGAAAGCGAGTGCTGGACCAGAATTCTGAATTACGTCTAACTGAAAGACATTTCCCTACAACTATACCATCCACTAACCAGAAGAGGCTGGCCACAAAACGCTGCGTAGTATGCACAAAAAACAAAAAAAGAAGAGATACAAGATATATGTGTCAAACATGTGATCTTCCTTTATGTATAATTCCATGTTTCGAGATATATCACACCAAGAAACACTTTTAAATTAAATTCCTTTTGTTTTGTTACTCATATATGTTTCCTTAGAATGTATTTTTTTATTTCATTTTTCCTAAAATATACTTTTGTAGTTGATTTGCAGTGCGTGTATTTATATATCATTATACATATAATAGAATAATATTTTTCTGTTTTATTATGCGATAAAATTGATAAAAAAAATCAAACATTTTGAATGATGGTTGGATCAAACTGCTCTAGACGAATATATTCGCAAGCGGTAGAAAAATGCCGTATCTGACGTACCACCTTACTCGAGCAAGCCGCAGTGAAAGAGTTAATGCCTTTAAGCAACATTTTTCTAGCGTTAGCGGCAGCCTGTTTACAATAGTGTTTACAATAACCTACCATGTATTAACTTAAATGTAATCACCGAAACTATGATCAAAGAAGCTATTTCTAAGTTAAAAAATAAAGCGACTGCTGGACACGATCAAGTACCCTCCTTTCTTGTTAAAGATTGTATTAATGTCTTTACCTTTCTGTTGTCTATTATTTTCAATCAGTCAATTAGGAGTCACTGTGTCCTAGAAACATGGAAAATTGCCAAAATCAGCCCTGTCCTAAAAAACGGTGAATGTTCTGAGATATTTAATTATAGACCTATCAGTATTTTATATACTTTTTCTAAAATTTTGGAAATTGTTTTGTATAATTTTATTTATCCTTCAATTAGTAATTATGTAAAAACCGAACAGCATGGCTTTATGAAACGGAGATCTACTCTTACGAATCTTGTATTCTTTCAGAGTGCTAGATAATAAAGGTCAAGTGGATATGATTTACACAGATTTCAGTTAAACTTTTGATACGATTGATCACACGTTAATAATTAACAAGCTAAATAACTGTGATTTTAGCTTCTTGTTTTTAATTCCTGTCTCTCAAATCGCTCCCAGTGTGTATACTACAACAACTTTACTTATGAACACTTTCTTGCTACTTCTGGAGAACCTCAGGGTTCGAATTTAGGTCCACTCTTATTTCTTATATTTATTAATGATATTGTGAATATTATATCTACCACCTATCTCTTATTTGCGGGTGATCTTAAGATATTCTCTCAAATTAGGGCATTGGACGACTGCGAGGCTCTACAAAGTCAATTGAATAGCATACATTACTGGTGTATAATTAACAAACTTGACTTAAACGTTAGCAAATGTAAAATATTGTCTTATAGTAGGAAACACAATGAAATTCATTATGATTACACTATAAACACCATTTACATTAACCGTACATTGGTTACTAGAGATTTAGGTGTCATATTTGACAGCTGTTTAAGTTTTATAGAACTGATTCAACATGTTTGCTCCTCGGCTTTCAAAATGTTAGGCTTGCTCATAAGGAATAGCAAAACATTTTCTACTCCTGAAACTATTTTGACACTATATTTCTCTTTAATTAGGTCAGTGCTTGATTATTGTGGTATCGTTTGGTACCCTTTCTATAATATCCATATAACGGCTCTAGATAATATTCAAATACATGTTCTTTAAAATAGATGGTGTTTATCCAGAAAAAGGAATATTGAATAATGGTGCAACAAATTATATCGCTATTTTATGACATTAACACAATTTTATTTAAAAAATAGTTCAACAAATAAAAATTCATAATTGGTATTTAACGAAAATCGGTAATCAACAGTTTGTTACGCTACACATCTGGCAGCATATTTCTCGCCAGAATCAAATCTATTGAACCAACACCTACAGCTACTGTAAACTAGACTCATTTTCCGGATTTCTACATTAGAAATTAGGTATAATATCATTTTGTATCAGCGTTCACATATTTTGAAAGTAGACCCTGAATAGGATTAATATTAATTATACTATTAGTAACTTTCAGTAGAAAGGTATATTTTTAGTTGCATTGTAGCTGTAGCCATTAACGAATAAATATTAATACACCATAACTTTGACACTAATAAATTATTTAATTAGTTTATCAAAAAGACTATTAGTTGTTTTTATAGGTCATTAGTCGTCTTTACAAAGCATTTGAAAGTAGTACCAACAATAATTTATGTTACGGCAAAAATTAGAGAATATTATTATTATAATTGCAATAAAAGGATATTACGTATATTACGCTAGCTTAAGGCATTTTCCTGTATAAATGTATATACATTATTGATCTTCAAGCAATCTCAGTTTCATAGAATGTAGAATGTACATAAATATGACTACAACAAATTAAATATACCTGATTTATGGGCATGTCATATCAGGTTCTGATGGTCATTTAAGTTTTTATAATAAAGTGATACTTTACTAGCTTCAATTTACATTCTCAACTCTGAATAGGATTAATGCTTTTTGATCAATTACATGAATTTGTATTGAGTTCAGGTACCTGAAACCCTTCGATAACTACACGAAATTGCAGGCTACATTAGATTTACAGTTGATTTATTATCCTAAAAGAGGCCGATTTAGCCAAACTTTCATACAGCTCCCTGCTTTTTCGGGCAATTTGGGATATTTAATGACATATTACAGAGTAAAGAAAACAACCGCAAAGATGAATCTTGCACTGTTGACTATTTATTCCCAAGGGCTTTAAATAAATAATTATATATATATATATATATATATATATATATATATATATATATATATATATATATATAATAAAATATATTACCAAGCCGGAAAATAAAAATAAATCTGAAAACCATGGGTATGCGAAATACCATGCCGAGACTGCGAAAAAACATGGGCCAAACAAAAACTCATTTCACCCGTCAACAGCAGTCATAAGATACATTTCGATAACATGAGAATGATTCCCAGTACTGAAAACAAAGCACGCCACATCATAACAGTAGCAATATAAATAGTGAAACGACCAATGGACTTGAATACCAGAGACGACACGCAAGAACTACCAGAAGTTTGGAAATCGATTGTACGCAAGAATTCAACATCGAAAGAACCGCAGAATATAATAAAAGAGAAAACACCGAAAGTGAAAATTGAGTGTATAAAAAGAGAAACGAGTATGAATGATGTCTGTAGTTCTATTTCTATTACGCGGAGCAGAGCAAAGTTAGTAAAGACTTAAAACTGGCAGGTGTGATTCTTCCGAACCGTCGTCTATACCAAAGTGGAGAAGAATTCAACGTGGGACCAAACCTGGAACAAAACCAATATGAAATACAGCACCCGCGGAAACCTAAAGAAGAACATATATATATATATATATATATATATATATATATATATATATATATATATATATATATATACAGGGTGTTCCAGTTTTTTGTAGCAGGACTTTAATAGTCGATAGAGCTTTCAAAGCTAAGACAAAAAGTTCATATAAACATAGGTTACCAAACGCTTAGTTTTGGAGATACAGGGATTCAAAGTTTTAATTTTTTTTCAGTTCTTTTAATTTATCTTCAAAACTATTTAAAATAATAAATCCAAATTTAGTACACATATTACACTCCTTAAACTCCACATTAAGAGTAGTTTAACGTTTATCAATATCTACAGGGTAGTACGTTTTCTGGGGTGGTACACCATTTATCCCCCCCCGAACCTTTTCATGCGACGCCTCTAACTCTTAAAAACTAAAAATTTAGATTGCCCATTTGATTTAGGAACTTTTTGTCTTCTGCTTTTTTTTCGAAAAATGCATAGTTTTTGAGATAAATTAGCTGTAATCCATGAACAGCTTCCAAATGGTAAGTAAAAAACGTCTGATGCTCCCACAAAAAATAGTGTGTCATGAAAAGAACAATAAAAAAAAAGAATCAAATTATGTCAAATCTCACGTTTTATTTTAAATACAACTTGTGCATAAGAAAGAATGTAATTTATTTACACATTTTATTGTGTTAATTTTTATTGCAAAAGTGATCTTTTAAAATGTCATTTTTGTTTTCTAATCAAGAAATAGCGGATATCCATTTTGTTTATGGCTCTGTAAATGGAAGTTCAGCGGCAGCAACCCGTGAATATAGGCAAAGATTTCCTTTTAGAAGAGCTCCGCATCCTTCAGTATTTGTAAGAGTTCACCAACAAATTATAAGTCAGGGGTTAAATAATGTACATGGTCGTCAAAATGATTATCATAGGCAGCAAAGAAATATTGCACGACGAATTGTGCGTGAATTCGGCAAAGGTCCCACAACTAGCATTAGAAGAGTATCCGTAGCTTTAGGTGGAGTCTCAAATACTACTATTCACCGAACATTAAGACGGGATCACCGATATCCTTACCATCTACAACCTGTTCAAGGACTACAACCAGGGGATGCAGAACGTAGAGTTGCGTATTGTCGATGGATTCTTGCTTTCACAACCAGCACGTTTGGGAACTTGAAAACCCACATGTAGTTCGCCCGAGACATTTCCAACAAGAATTTACTGTGAACGTCTGGATAGGTATTTACAATAATCACGTTTTTGGGCCCTATTTTTGACCACCTCGGATGAATGCTGCGGCTTTCTTGGGAATATGTGGGAACATATTCCCTTAAATTTACGAAGAACGGCTTGGTTCCAGCTTGATGGTTGTCCAGCTCATTATAGCAGAATCGTTAGAAACTGGCTGGATAACCATTATCCAGGAAGATGGATTCTTAATGTTTATGTCTTAATTTAATTTATTCTCACACCTTTAGAAGTTTGTAAGTTCTTCTGAGACTTGTATCGAATTGTTGCAAATCACTAATTTAAGGTCTGTAAATGTTAATTAATCACAATTATTCCAGAACTGCTGGTTTGTTTATGTTTTATAGTTAATCACCAATGTATTTATTCTGTTTTTATGTAATTTTAGCATTATATTCTTTTGCAAAACGTTTTCAAATTCTTGGCTGCGTACAATGAAATTGTGACATTGATTTATTAATCCTAGTTTTAACATGATATTTTATTCACTGTACCTCATGTCTTTAGGAACATTATGCTTAAATAAACCTACTAACTAAAATTGAACTTGATTTAATGCATTACGATAATAACATACCTCATACTTATGTAATATGTTGTCGAATATTATTATTTTAACATTTTATTATGAATTATTTAAATTTACATCCATCTCAATGTTAATCAATCATCCTACCTAATATATATATAACGAAATGTACCATTTGTAAAAAATAATTATATTTAATAATTATTAATAATTTATATATAATATATATATATATATAATAATTTTTCTTACCTTAATTTATTTTTAATCTGTGTTATTATTGTAAATATATTTACATTACTTGAAAATCTGGAACACTGGAACTGTGACAGGATCTATCAAAAAAACACCCACTACCACAAACTAATTTTGTGTGGTACGTTTTTTATTTACATTACGTTGGTCTTTTCATTTTTTTCTCTCAATAATTAAATTTTGGTGCATGCCGATATTTTCTCTTTTGTGTACATAATTACGAATCTCTATGTACATAGTGTGATGATCTATAAAGGCCATTTTAGTCCCATCAATTTTATCCTTTGCGCAAACGCGAACTAAACTTAATTTATTCTGTTCCTTCTTCAATTAAGTCGGTCTTAAGTTTCTTGACAGTATGTAACTACTTTTGAGTACATTTTATATATATCATTTAAGGAAATTCCTACATTAAGAAGGCCCTGGAATTGGGAAGGTTCCCATTTTATAATGAATTTCGTATAGTAGTATTTATATCGGAGAAAGTCAATCGTCATAAAAATACACAAAATGGCGTGGATGATAATGCAGTTTCATCTTCGAGAATTATAAATGGAGATACCTTTGTTTTGCGGCAATAACGCATGTCCGTCGTCTAATGCCTGCTTTATTAGTCTGATCTACATTTCGTTTACTTGTAAGTTAATGAACACAAATGAATTACCTTGCCTTGCCGTATATTTATCCTATTGCTGGGAAGCGAAATTCTAAAATTTCAGTTTGTTTGAACATAAGGTTACTACATTATATTTATTTTCAGTGTGAGAAAATATAAGTGCGTATCTTTTTAATGCAACGTACGTTTTAAGTAAATAACAAGTCAGTATAGTGTTATTTTGATACGTTTATAATGAAAAAACAGCTGACTTCGGTTTACATTTTCTAAGACAAAAATATTTGAGTGCATAACCTAGTAACTGTAATGTTTGTTGCATTGCTAAATAGACGTTATTACTAAATAATGTTGATCATTTTCATTTTGAATTTTCAAAGAAAAGTTATATGTTTGTTTAGTTTGTGTTGAATTTAGAAATTAGTCAATACCGTAAGTTTTACGAGAATAACTGTTTTAGTTGGTTCCATGCTGAAAGTAATCATGTCTTATTTTGTTTATTAAAATACAATTAAAACGTTGTGTTATTCAGATTACCTGGGGTACTAATGTACAACTTTCTCAATTTTGTTGTATTTTAATCATTTAATCCATAAAATTGAGTGGCGCCTAACAAATAAAATGCTTTACTATTTCATGGATATATTCTGCCTCACACAATCTGAAAATAAATGGGTTCTCCACCTACAGTAAGCTTTGTAAGGAATGTACCTTTGAGCTAGACCGAGGTGCAAATTTACCTTTAATGTTCAAATACCAATCTCTACATTTTTTTTTTATAGTGTTAAAGAATATCTCGAAAACGGTTTGACTATTAAAAATCAAATTTAGGTTTAACTGTAAAGAGACGTATTTTGACGTCTTAAATAAAATTTTATACACAATTTCAAAGGTGACATTATATTTCAAATGGAATGATATTTTTTGTCAAAAATTGTAATATCGAGTCAATTATGTATTGCTGCAAAAATCATCAAATTTATTCCAATAGTTTTACAAAAAAATTAAGTTTAACAAGAAACGAATTAACAAGTAATCCACTATTTAGTGTTTACCTTCTGTCTTTAAAATCATGGTAAACAATGTTTATTTTTATTATTTATTTATTAAAATCCATATTATTTATTTTTTATTTTAATTTTTAAAAATTAAAAACGTAACTTTTTTTAATTTCCAGTTTTTGCCAAAAATTTACTTCCGTTTGTTTTAAATTACTTTTTTTTAATTAATTTCAAAAATTTCGGTATTAATTTTCAAAATTCCATTTAAATAGCAAATTTTAAAATTTTAGAAAAAATTTTGCCCTTACCAGCAATATTACATGAATCAGGCCGGTAACGGTATCGGCTCTATTTACAGAGGTGTGCCCTATCAACGCGGTCATGGAATAGGAGCTGGTTAGGCGGTATATTTAGAAGTATAATACCGTTATTTAAGTCTGGCGCAAAGGCTATTGGTAAAGAAGCTCTTAGAACAGGTGCTAATATTCTTGGTGACGTCATAGAGGATCGACCTATTAAGGATTCGTTTCAAGAAAGATTTCACGAGGCAGGTAGAAACCTTAAGCGTAAAGCCGACGAGAAAATCGATAAAATGATGGAGGGTTCGGGTTATAAAAGAGTACGTCTGGCTGATAATAATCAGTCTCAACTGAGAGTTGTTGCTAAGAAGAAGCCTGCTTACGACGATATATTTTCAAGATAATGGCTTTTCTACATGCTCAATCGTGTGAATGCGTCAAGTCCGAATTGGATTTGTTCGCTTTACCAGCGACGCAGACAAGTATCGAGAGTGGTGAATGGGTTTTTATAAGCCCTTATCAGCTCTGAGTGATGATGCCCCAATAGAATTTGTAGTCCCCGGAAATGGAAACGATTATATAGATTTAAGCCAGACTATGCTGTACATTACAGCTAAAGTTCTAAAGCATGATGATACAGCACTTACAGACGCTGATGTTGTAGCACCGGTAAACAATTGGATGCATTCGCTTTTCTCACAGGTGGAGGTTTACTTAAATCAGAAGATGGTGTCACAACCAAACAACACCTACGCCTACCGTTCATATATCGAAACGCTGCTAAATTATGGAAAGGAGGCCAAGAGTTCACATCTAGGATGTACCTTATGGCACAATGATACAGCTGGACAGATGAATCTCTGGGAAACGCTAATAACGGTTTCTCGAAACGTCAAGCACTTGCGGCTACCGGGAAACAGATAGAGATGATTGGTCACGTGCACTCGGATTTGTTTAATCAAGAAAAGTTTCTCATAAGTGGTGTTGAGTTAAAACTAAATTTGTACGATCAAGAGATACCTTTAGTCTAATGGCGGCACACGCTTCAAATTACAAGACGCGAATTATAGACGCTAGTTTATTGGTGAGACGTATGCGGATCAATCCAACTATTCTAATGCGCACGCTAAAGCTTTAGAAACAACAGCCGCAAAATATCCTGTTACAAGGACCGACGTAAAAGTGTTAACTATACCTGCAGGCATACAGCGAAAATCATTGGATAATGTTTTCCTGGGTCAGTTACCTAAACGATGCATCGTAGGCTTTGTAGCAAATAAAGCCTTCAACGGTGACTACCCTCAAATCCGTTCAATTTTCATCACGCAATATTAACTACATGTCATTATATATTGACGGACAACAAATTCCTTCGAAGGCCTTACAACCGGACTTTACAGCTAATGGTTTATACGTAAGAGCGTACCACACCTTATTCTCTGGTACGGGTATTCATTTTTTGAATGAAGGTAACGATATATCGAGAAGTGATTATCCCAACGGCTACTGTTTAATGGCCTTTGACCTAACACCTGACCTGTCTGCAAACGCTAGCACGCACTGGAATTTAGTTAGAAACGGGTCCCTTCGGCTGGAAGTCGGGTTTGAAGAAGCGCTCACCGTAACCGTTAACTGCTTGGTGTATGCAGAATTCGATAATGTGATCGAGATCGATAAACATCGGAATGTCGTTGTGGATTTTAGCTGTTAAAAGTGGTAACTCTAACCTGCAAGCTTCAGTGTAGCAGCAGCCGATAGAAGATGGACGCATACTTGGACATGCAAGGGTTTAGTGGTGTTAACAACGAATTCATACCGAAAGAAATTGCCGTGGTTACAGATCAGGGTCGTTTATCGTTGATGCTGATAAAACCACCGCGAGGCTACTTTATATCAGGATCCATGTCACGACAGATAAAATTTATGGAAGATAATTATCATGGCTTGAAATGGTGGTGGGGTCATGTACATTACAACAATTTTCGTGAGGAGTTGATGAGAGTTGCGCCCATTTAACAAAATTCACGTTAAGGGTAGTGAAAACAACAGTTTTAAGGTTTCTTAACAAAATAGTAAACCTGGAGAGTGGTTGCCCGTCGATTAAACAGTTGAAAAAGGAAGCAAACAATAGCTGTTTAAGTCATAACATCACTGATCCTATGTGCACTGGAAAACGCATTCACTACAAGACTGGACACACCAATTCCAAAGATGTATGCGGTACAAGTGTTGAGATGCTTGAAATCGAAGCCACAAGAAGAATGTGTTTCGGCTTGTTGGCTTCTAATCAATTACCGAAACACGCACCTCGACCGTGTGCAATTATCGTAAACACAGATCCTGCAAACAAGCCAGGTCAGCATTGGACCGCTATCTACATTGACGAGAATGGTATGGCGAGTATTTTGATTCCTTTGGACGAGCACCGCAAGGATATCATTTACATTTCCTAGAGAAGAATTCTGATGTTTCGTATACAATAAAAAATTCTGCAGGATTATCATTCGGATGTGTGTGGATTTTATGTCTTAGTGTTTCTTATTTTAGATTAAATAGTTTATCAATGATTGATTTTGTAAATAAGTTTTTCACTACATGTTTAATTGTAAATGATGAGATAATTAAAATATTGTTTAACGACTGTTATCCAACGATTCTATTCTGATAAATAAAAATATATTTAGTACCTTACTTTTTTAATTAAGAATTGCGTAATACCTACTGTTTTTTCTTTAATTCGGCATGTGTGTTTTAAATCGTGTTATAAAATTTATAATTTAGTGTTTTTTAAAAGAAATTATTTATATTATATTGGTTTTTTAGACTATTAAATTTAACAAAGTTATATAATTACACGGTAATTAGTAAACGTGAGCAGTAATTTCTTACTACATATTTTAAACATTCCAAATTCTTAATATGGTTTTATAAAACAATTTGTGTGTCCGTATACGAATATTTTTTCAAACCGATTTATTTTAAGAGAAAGGTAAATGTATGTTGCTGCAAGTGTAATAAAGACAATGAGATTGTATATTTTACATTCTAATGATGGAAAATCAATAGCTAGTTTTACACAACTAGAAAGTTTAGTTGACAAAAACACAAAAGCAGTGACCATCACTCAGTGCCTTAAAACGTTACAGATCTGGTATGTGTTGTGTTAACCTTTTATTTATTTACAGATTTTTAATTACAGTTATAAAACACAAGCATTAAGTTTCTTTAAAATATTAAGGCGTACAACATTTTAACGGACGTATGGATATTATTTTCAATGCAGGTAAACTATGTTTTTTAATAATCGTTTAAGAAAAGACAAACTGTTATGTAATTAACTTAATAAAAATGTTTTTTGTTTCATTAGGAATGGCAGTAATTTTTATAGTTCACTGAGGATTTTTAATTACGATAATAAAAATAAGTGCTCTATAATTAAATTTTACTGTCATTCAAATTTCCCCACGTATGGTTAATCCTATCTGCTTATCTCACCTCCTTATTAGAAATGTTTCCGTATAGGTCATCCGATAACATATGACCATTTTTAAAATAATAGGAGCGATAATAATATCTTATTAATTATGCAATTATTGTATGCGTGTGCAGCCTCCAGGGTTACAACCAAAAGGACCTTAATTAAGGTTGAAGATAATTACTAGAAATAACTCTAAGACCAAGTCCAAGTCCTGCCCCAGGTCCAACCCTAAATACAGTTCTAAACCATGACCAGCCCTAAGTTCCAGCCCTAGCTCTACATACAGCCCCACCCCTAAATACAAGCCAAGACCAGAATCAGTCCTCACGTTAGCAAAAGCCTAAGTGTCAAAAGGTCCTTAATACAGCCATAAGACTCCCAAAAGAAATAATAAAAATAAGGGTAATACGGTCCTTCATGTATGCGATATAATTAGGGTTGAAAACACGGTCTCACACGTGGATGTGCAAAAATAGGGTGAAAATACATGTCCTATACGTAAGCGAGTAAAAATAATTAGGGATAAAAATAGGGATGAAAATCCGGTCTCACACGTGGATTGTAAAATAAGGGTGGAAAATGCCTCACATGAGGGTATATAAAAATAAGGGTGGAAAATCCGGTCTCACACGTGGATGTGTAAAAATAGGGGTGAAAAACACGTCCTACACGTAAGCGAGTAAAAATAAGGGTTGAAAATCCGGTCTCACACGTGAGCGTGTAAAAATAAGGGTGGAAAACCGGCCCCACGTGGGCGGGCTTGTGACGTCAAAATCCAAGATGGCGGCGGAAGGTGCCTCATTACTACTCACGAAATTGCAGGCTACATTAGATTTACAGTTGATTTATTATCCTAAAGAGGCCGATTTAGCCAAACAACCGCAAAGATGAATCTTGCACTGTTGACTATTTATTCCCAAGGGCTTTCGCACAGCATAGAAATATATATATATATATATATATATATATATATATATATCCGATGATAAATATATTACCAAGCCGGAAAATAAAAATAAATCTGGAAAACCATGGAGTATGCGAAATACCATGCCGAGACTGCGAAAAAACGTACATGGGCCAAACAATACAACAATCACCTTTGGCACAACACGTCAACAGCAGTCATAAGATACATTTCGATAACATGAGAATGATTCCCAGTACTGAAAACAAAGCACGCCACATCATAACAGTAGCAATATAAATAGTGAAACGACCAATGGACTTGAATACCAGAGACGACACGCAAGAACTACCAGAAGTTTGGAAATCGATTGTACGCAAGAATTCAACATCGAAAGAACCGCAGAATATAATAAAAGAGAAAACACCGAAAGTGAAAATTGAGTGTATAAAAAGAGAAACGAGTATGAATGATGTCTGTAGTTCTATTTCTATTACGCGGAGCAGAGCAAAGTTAGTAAAGACTTAAAACTGGCAGGTGTGATTCTTCCGAACCGTCGTCTATACCAGAGTGGAGAAGAATTCAACGTGGGACCAAACCTGGAACAAAACCAATATGGAATACAACATTGAAACCTAAAGAAGAACATATATATATATATATATATATATATATATATATATATATATATATATATATATATATATATATAAACAGGTGTTCCAGTTTTTGTAGTAGGACTTTAATAGTCGATAGAGCTTTCAAAGTTAAGACAAAAGTTCATATAAACATAGGTTACCAAACGCTTAGTTTTGGAGATACAGGGTTTCAAAGTTTTAATTTTTTTCAGTTCTTTAATTTATCTTCAAAACTATTTAAAATAATAAATCCAAATTTAGTACACATATTACACTTAAACTCCACATTAAGTAGTTTTCTGGGGTGGTACACCATTTATCCCAACCTTTTCATGCGACGCCTTATCTTAAAACTAAAATTTAGATTGCCCATTTGATTTAGGAACTTTTTGTCTTCTGCTTTTGAAAAAGCATAGTTTTGAGATAAATTAGCTGTAATCCATGAACAGCTTCCAAATGGTAAGAAAAACGTCTGATGCTCACACAAAAATAGTGTGCCATGAAAAGAACAATAAAAAAGAATCAAATTATGTCAAATCCACGTTTTATTTTAAATACAACTTGTGCATAAGAAAGAATGTAGTTTATTTAACATTACACAAAACTAATTTTGTGTGGTACGTGGGTGTATTTTGTTATTTACATTACGTTGGTCTTTTAAGGCATTTCTTTTTTTCTCTCAATAATTAAATTTTGGTGCATGCCGATATTTTCTCTTTTGTGTACATAATTACGAATCTCTATGTACATAGTGTGATGATCTATAAAGGCCATTTTAGTCCCATCAATTTTATCCTTTGCGCAAACGCGAACTAAACTTAATTTATTTCTGTTCCTTCTCTGTTTCAATTGAAGTCGTGTCTTAAGTTTCTTGCCCGCACAGGGTATGTAACTACTTTTGAGTACATTTTATATATATCACATTTAATAGGGAAATTCCTCACATTAAGAAAGGCCCTGGAATTGGGAAGGTTCCCATTTTATAATGAATTTCGTATAGTAGTATATTATATCGGAGAGCAAGGTCAATGACGTCATAAAAATACACAAAATGGCGTGGATGATAATGCAGTTTCATCTTCGAGAATTATAAATGGAGATACCTTTGTTTTGCGGCAATAACGCATGCTGTTCCGTCGTCTAATGCCTGCTTTATTAGTCTGATCTACATTTCGTTTACTTGTAAGTTAATGAACACAAATGAATTACCTTGCCTTGCCGTATATTTATCCTATTGCTGGGAAGCGAAATTCTAAAATTTCAGTTTGTTTGAACATAAGGTTACTACATTATATTTATTTTCAGTGTGAGAAAATATAAGTGCGTATCTTTTTAATGCAACGTACGTTTTAAGTAAATAACAAGTCAGTATAGTGTTATTTTGATACGTTTATAATGAAAAGAAACAGCTGACTTCGGTTTACATTTTCTAAGACAAAAATATTTGAGTGCATAACCTAGTAACTGTAATGTTTGTTGGCATGTGCTAAATAGACGTTATTACTAAAGATGTACAGTGTTGATCATTTTTCATTTTGAATTTTACGTAAAGAAAAGTTATATGTTTGTTTAGTTTGTGTTGAATTTAGAAATTAGTCAATACCGTAAAGTTTTACGAGAATAACTGTTTTAGTTGGTTCCATGCTGAAAGTAATCATGTCTTATTTTGTTTATTAAAAATACATATAAATACAGCTGTTTAGTGTTATTCAGATTACCTGGGGTACTAATGTACAACTTTCTCAATTTTTGTTGTATTTTAATCATTTAATCCATAAAATTGAGTGGCGCCTAACAAATAAAATGCTTTACTGATTATATCTATGGATATATATCTGCCTCCCACACAATCTGAAAATAAATGGGTTCTCCACCTACAGTAAGCTTTGTAAGGAATGTACCTTGCTGAGCTAGACCGAGGTGCAAATTTACCTTTAATGTTCAAATACCAATCTCTACATTTTTTTATTTGTTATAGTGTTACAAGGGAATATCTCGAAAACGGTTTGACTATTAAAAATCAAATTTTAGGATATTAACATGCTACAAGAGGGACGTATTTTGACGTCTTAAATAAAATTTTATGACACACAATTTCGTAAGGAGTGGGAGTGACATTAATATTTCAAATGGAATGATATTTTTTTTGTCAAAAATTGATACATACCGTCGAGTCAATTATGTATTGCTGCAAAAAATCATCAAATTTATTCCAATAGTTTTTACAATAACAACAAATTAAGTTTAACAAGAAACGAATTAACAAGTAATCCACTATTTAGTGTTTACCTTCTGTCTTTAAAAATGCCATGGTAACGACGACACGTGTTTCCATTTGTTGCATGTATGGTCCTATCTTGATTAAAGATGCCATATTAGCTTCTATTGCGTTTTATTTTAATTGTTGTAAAAACCATTCAAACAAGCTTGACGACTTTTTGTATTAATACATAACTAACTTCACTGTATCACCTTTGCCAAAAAATTATATCATTCCGTTTGAAATGTTAATATCACCCCCACCCCTTACGAAATTGTGTGTCATAAAATTTTAATTAAGCTGTAAAAATACGTCCCCCTTGTAGCGTATTAATTTTCTAAAATTCCATTTTAAATAGTCAAACGGTTTTCGAGATATCTCCTTATCACGCTTTAAAATATTCATGCTATATAATAATTAGAATATATATATATATATATATATATATATATATGTCATATCCTTATTTTCAGTGTCGCAACGGGTTCATTTTCTGGGCAAATTGTTGTAACGTGTTACGTTAGTTTTCATACGTTCTTTCAAAATTGAGAGTCTCACGCCTTTTGGGGCTAGGCATTTCGCATGTATCTACGAGTCGGGAAGATGTGGCAACGCCGTTCGAAATAATTGATGCCTAAAATTTAAAATTTAGATAGAGGAAAATTTTCATTGGATAGATTGGATAAGATCGTCAGGTGATTTCTTGTGGTCTTCAAAAAGAACGTCATTTTGTATCAAGTGCGTTTTAAGAAACTGCGAGAAATTTCTCTGTAAGTCTAAGTGTAAGGTTTTAATTCTCTAATACATATCTAATAAATTAATAATTTAGTTTTCATTTTACGGATATGAAGGTTTCTTAAATACTTCCTTCGTATCTCGGCAGGAGTTTTTTTTGTTCCTTCTTCGTTTTCTCCTCGTTCTGGGTTATCTACGATTTTGCAGCAATTTATGCTGAGACCGATTCTTCACCGCATCTGAAGACTTCTCGCACTAGGGCTGTGAATGCACGGGTAACTCCTTTACTGAAACATGGAATACTACAAATTTGGGTTACGAACGCCTTTCTCGCAATTAGTCTCGACTACATTATAAAATAGCAGGATTAAATTAAATAAAACGTTCGAGGATTAGTGGCACAACAAATCTACTGGTGAGTTTTTATATTATTGCAGTTCGTGACGGAGCCCTGGAGAAAGAAATGGTCACATACGAATCCTATATAAGTACGTTACGTGTGGCTAATTTCCGACCCAACGATTCATAAACCGAAGGTGTTAATTTTTTTTAAATACTTGCGGATAAAAACTTTAACCTTCTGCATGATGTGTTGTTCCATTAAAAATAAAGGTTACGCACCTAAAAGTTTAGTTATTATTTTCGAAGCAACGAAAATTTATAAATATATTACTCACTCCAGATGCATGTTTTAGTAATTTTTTTCAATTTGGTTCTTCGTTACACTACGGCTTTGTGTGTTGGTTACTAATAGGAGTACTGGCTATGGAGTTATTGCTTACTATGACATGAACGTTGCTACTAAAAAGTTTATGCTATATACAGGGCAATCCTTGTTAATCTGTTCATACTTGTAAAGTTAATTGTATCTGGAATATGTATTCTGTCTCATCTGGATAATTTGCGATTGAGTATTGACTGCAAGTAAATAACTTTCATTTTGGAAAAAAAGGAACGTGCGCTAGTTTCAACGGGAGCTCTTTCTGGAACCACGATTCGAGACTCAATGTTGTTTTGTTTTATGTTTCAGTCTCCCGGATTACCACTGGATGTCTAACAGTACGGAAATAGTTTTAGATGTGTTTAATACATTGATTTTTTTTCACTTTCGCGGTTTAGCACTGAAATACTAAGGATTGCGTACTACTACGATTTAGTTTAGTAGCGTTTGCGACAAGTTCTGTTAGTTAATATGGGGTTCGTACTTAATAATAATCAGTAGTTTTGGTTTACTACGACCAAATACAACTTGTGTTTATTTTGTTTGGGGTTTGGGTTGTTTTGAACAATACATATTTGTGTTACACCTCTAGTATTTTCTTTATTTTCTTGGACGTCCTAGGATCAGAAGCCTTCGCTGACAGGTCTTCTACGTGATAACTGTTCACTTCGTTTTAATTGTAACGTAGTTTTGATTGTATCCTGACCCTTTCTTGATTTGAGGGCGTTATAAATACAAAGCAAGTGGCGCCCTTTGTTAAAATTTAACGTTTCTACGCCAGTGCCACGTCAGGCATCCAAGTGCTTATCCAAATCGACTGAGCTAACGGTTACCGTATTATCTGTTACGGCACACCTCTGTCATTTGCATCTACTGAGTTTTGTTGTACACTACATTGTTAAGAAAGTTACAGTAGTCCATGAAGTTAAAATCTGGAAATTTCGCCGGTTATGCCACTGATCTACCTCCATTAGTACACACCTATTGAGACACTGTTCGATTAGGTGGTGGCGAACAGCTCAAGAATATAGCACTATATCCACGTTGTCAAGAGGTTGTTAATTCGGGAAAGTAGACCCGTTGCTGGTAAATCATAAATGAAACTGCTGTAAAACGCTATAGTAACGAGTACTCATCATGAAGAATGTCTGCCTACAGATTGACCGAAAATGCCTACTACCTTCTGCCTTTTGGAACGTTATAGGGGTTATATTCATCCCAGTGGTGATTATTCCATTCTACTCTATTCTCAAATGATTAGGTCTGTCCCGAATTGTTTCTGATACTCGAGCAGTCACATCTTCCCCCGTTTGTTTGATATTCATTTCCACTACACTAGATCCTTAAGAAAACGCTCAAAGAATAATGCTATGAACCTCAGATCTTGAAATCTGCCCAGTCACTTTTCTAGACCACTTTTACCGATCTTAAAGGGGAAGTGTTTGTTGATATGGTGGGAGACATTGTCGTTCTGGACCCATATCTTACTCCTCCCATCAAGGGGCACGTTATCTAGGTAATAAAAGAAATTAGGTATGATGTGAAAGGTTGTGGTGAAATGTGGGGTCCCAACAAATTGTAATAAAAAATAGCCCAACACAAGGTTTCCACCGACTTTTACGTTTTAGAGTGGCGTGTGGGTATTTTATTCCATCAGTGGCTATTCCGTTAATTCAAATAAGCCTTTCTGGATTGATCAGTGCAAAGTCTAATAGTATCTATGACGCCGATACCTCAAAAATGCACAAAACTTCTATCTGACACTGACGAACGTCCTCTCTACTTGGAGCGGTGGATTTGTTGTTTATTGTAGAGACACGCAGCCTCATTAAAATAAGCGGGTTGCCGACTGAACTCAACAAAGAATGGCGTAGGTTGTACAATAACACACATAATCGATAATATAGGTCATAAGACGCTTCGATGAGAATTTGTCGGTAAATCTTGAGCTACAAACTAAAATCCTGAATAATCGTAGAAAACAAGACAATTGCCCATTCGAAAAATATCTAGATCTCAAACATAAAATTAGAAACAATAAGGCCAAGCAACTTTAATTAATGCCATAATATTAATATTATTGGAATTTATTAAAGCAGCGCAAAAAACCTTGTATGTTATCGTTGAATTGTTATTCGAAACTATAGCGTGGCTTGCTTCCTTGCCGCACTCGGTCTGGCACTTACATAGCTTTAACGCTTATCCCTCTGTAGTGCACCTTCTACCCTTGCAGTTAGTATTATTTATCGCCATCGACCTATTTTTGTTAGCTTACCAGATAGGCTGATTGCCATTTTCAGGTACATTAGCAATGTGTTGCTAATTAATTCAAAACTAGACAGATTTTACCAATTTACACGAATGTGGAAAATCCACATCCTTTAATTCTCTACCAAATCTCTACAAATCAAGCTTTTTCACAAATACTCAAGAAAAAAGTGTCTATTTAGCCTTCTAAGAGGAATCATTGCATAAAAATGAATTTGGCTACTACTCCGAAAAAAATCATTCAAATTAAAATAATAGTTGCCTTGATTTGATATTTGATATTCATTGTAACATTTATTATTATGTGGATACGAAATAGTATAAAGAACTTATCGATCTTGTACCGTAAAATACTATTTTGTCCCACCAGTCGTATTTATCAATCTGTCATGCGCACCTTTAGATTGAGTTTAGTTTTCATAATTGGTTGGTATGGTTCTTAACAGCAAACATGGCTGGTAAGTGATTCATTAGAGTTCAACTGGACATTAAGTAACAATAAGTTCCTTCTATGTATCTTATCTAAGAAATGCGTGACTATAGTCTTTAAAATGAATGATTTTCAAATTGGGCTTAGCACTTATTTTTACATTGCAGAACATGGTATATGTTCGCCATTCTAACACATGGCATTTCAGCTAGAAAGTTGTAATTATCCAGTTTTTGTCACAGATAATGGTGAACCAAGAAAGACACTATTCGTTACGGGCATTGTAATTGAGTTATACCTGCAACAAATAGAGATGGGACTAGGTACGTCATGTTGAAGCGCAATAAAAATAATTCCACTTAAATTGATTAACTGCTACGTTTATTTTTAAAACCATATAAATACATAAAAATGTATGTTTGAATTTCAAATTTGAATCTAAGAAATAGTTTAATACAATGTTTTAATTATCTAGAAAAACAAAAATAACATAACAATGTTACACAACCTCACTATCACATCTTTTTAACGACTCTTTCCACATTTGCATTACAGCGTCATCGTAGGAACGATTTCTAATTATTCACCGATCATAGTATGATATTCTCAATCGCATTGCACTGACAGTGATATGCCGGTAATCTGAGTATGAAATGACGTTGTCCACGACATGTTGCTTTTCATATTTATGCTCTTTAGTAAGATTCAAAAGATCTATTTTAAAATCTGTTTACGCAAAAGCAATATTTTTCATTTTTAACTGCTTTTGCAACTCTTCCTTTTTCCATCAACCAGATGTGTTTTCTACAACACGTGAGTGGTATGATGCGTTGTCCATGACAATTAAAGATAGTTCTTGTACATTAGGTAAGAGCTGATCAACTAGACATCTCTCAAAAGGGCTGCATCCATGTTATCGTGGTAATCAAACAATTTGGTTTACGCGACGAATATTGAACTACTATTTTCAATACAACCATCTTGATTTTCGGCACATAATATGATGAAATTTTTACCATTAGAAAAACAATTTGCATTTTATACGCTTTTTGGTGTATCCCCTTGTCAACACCTCTTCTGTGAACCTCTACAGAATACTCACGTACGTAGATGTTCTCTAAGAAATAAAGAAACATGTGTTTTGACCTTTCCCGAAATCATCCCTTAAACGGGCAGAAATTGGTGGGTTGAACAAGCAAATTATGTTTTCTGACCCAAGTATACCGTGCGGAGTACCACGAGCATGGAAAATAGTTGACAAAAACAACGGAAGGGCAATTATGAAATGAATCATCCATCAAGGGTAATTGTAGGGGTTGGACGTTCAAAAATTTTTTTAAATATCATATTGGGTATCAAACTAAGCAGAGTTTTCCAACCAAAATGAAGATCATTATGGAAAAAAATTAGGATTGAAATCAAAATAAATGTTTAATTTTAGTTTTAGATTTTAGTGTGCAGTTTGCAGTTTTAGAGTAAGCTAAACTCACGTTTAAATACCATATAAGATGTTGACGTTTACGACCCCTGGCTGCAGTTAACAGTATTAATCAAATAATTTTGTATAACTATAGTGTATATTTTGGCGAAGATTGATAGATATGATATGGTAATGCTCGCACAACGTTGTGAAAGTTGTATAATATTATTATAAATTTATACGATAAAATTCCAATGGAGGTTTTAATAATTGTTCATTAAATTCACTATTTAATTATAATCTTTAAAAAAAAGTGTAAATTAATTCCGTCGAAATTGGCAGTTTGGATCGTAGTTTCGCAGTATGTAATTATTGGGTGAGGTGGTAATTTGATAATGGGATGTTTTATGCACCACCTTTTTTTTAATTATTTTAAATATACCTTTAATGTATTTTAGATTAATTATTAAGATATAGATTTCATCGAAGCCATTTCATCCACATAACGCAAACTGCAGTAATCTGTAACGATAATGTGTCCAGAAACATACCATTTAAAGATTAAAAATCGCTACTGCTTGTTTTAGTAACAATATTTCATTGGAACCAGTTATTTATTAATACCAGGAAGTTCAAATGCAAACTATAAATTAACACTATGATATACCTACAACGTGATCCAAATCAAATTCCCACCATTAGTAATTGTTTTGAATTTCAAACTACAATAGCTGTCAAAATAGAAATGTAGTAATAGTTTTGCCGCTTATCACTTCACCGGGATTAAAAATACCAGTACAGCAGTAGTTGGCTATAGAAACACATAAGAATAATTTATAATGCACGATTTAAAAAATGTCACGCAACAAAAGACAAAATTAGTCGGTTAAGGCCTCTAATTCTGTCCCAAATGATGTACGACAACTACTCCTTTCTCACTTATGCTTTTCAGTTTGTTTCAAGACAGGTTCTAATACTTTTCAGCAGGACTTTACCATCTTTTTGCTGTAATTCTACTGGAGCTGCATTTTTGAGAACCGTATCGTTTTGAATAAATATGACGAAACATTCAAACCCCCATAAGAGCAATGTTAAAAACGTTTTAACTTTTTATATTATTATGAAGTTACCTGAAACTTTAGAGAAACACGTAAGACGACAAAATAGTCCCGAAACGCTCCTAAATATTTGAAAATAGGGGTTTTTTTTAAATTTTAATTTCAATAATTTTTTTCCCAATAGTGATTAAATTGGAATATTTTTATCTGTTAATATTTTTAACAAAAGCCACATATTCAGACATAATTTTCTAAAATATTGTAAACAAATATAGAGGTGAACAAACAAGACAATTTAAAATTTAATTGGTCATATGTACAGGCTGTCCCAAATTCGAGGCAAGCATGGGGATCTCGCTTATTATAAGAGATAGGATATAGGTTTAAATTCGGAACTTTTGCTAAATTCGATGCCGAGTAATAATCTGAAAAGAAATTTGAGCTAACTCGAATGGATTTGGTTTTATGCTCAAAAAACTAAAAATTTCGATTTTCGTTTTTCGCGTTTGGCAACCTTATTATTAGGAATTTTCAAAATTCGTAAACATTATTAAGGCACCTTTTTACGCACAATACTAATACGGTATTAAAAATATTATGTGACGTTTCGTTTATTCTGAACCATCATCAGGTTTATTTTTTGTTGTGGGGGTTAAGATATATTTTTATGTCGTTGGATGGAGAATGTTATGCTGATTTTAGCAATATATAACACTTTATGGTTTGATCGACTGCAAACTAAAATAATGAGAAAAATACGAAGAACAAGATTCCGCCTTCTTGGATCCAGCAAGGAATAATTACAGTAGTTCTACTTATTTAATTTGTTAAACGTTAGAACATCCAAAAATATAAAACATTTAAACAATTTAAAAAAACATTAACAAACAACTCAAACAAGTATGTCTATGTAATACGGTCATAATAGCGACAACGCAAATTTATCGATAGGTAATAACAAAATAATTACACAGACAAACAAACACAAATTATTATAATAAATGTTCGAACAAGTTTCCTCCTTCTTGAATACAGTAACGAATTCTTCTTCTACAATTGTTTACGCTTCTTTGAATGGTTCGCCTGGGAATTTGACTCCTATTCTGGAGTTCTTCTATATTTTGCGGTGGCGTCTTATAAATCATATTTTTTAAATAGCCCCAGAGGAAGTAATCTAAAGGGGTTAAATCTAGACTTCTTGCTGGCCACCTAAGTGGTCCCCTATTTCCCATCCATTTATCAGGAAATTCGCCGTTAAGATATTCACTTATTATCGCAGCATTATGAGGAGGAGCTCCGTCCATTTGCCACCAGAGAGTCCATCTTTCGTTTAGCGGAACATCATCCAAAAGGTCTGATATTTCGTGTGTTAGAAATGCGAGGTAGCGTTGAGACGTTAGGATACCTTCGTAAATAATTGGCCCAAGGAGCCTATCCTTCCAGATTCCAACCCACACATTAAAGGACCGGTGGCCTTGTCCTCGCATTTGCCTGTTAATTCGTGGATTTTCAACGGACCAGTAGTGCTCGTTATTACGATTAAACATTCCATTAGTGGAAAAATTGCACTCATCCGTCCAAATTATTTGATTGAGAAAGTTGCGGTTTTCCAGCATTTTGGTATTAAGTTGGTTACAAAAATCCAACTGTCTCATATTGTCCCCCGGTCGAAGATTTTGACTAACGTGTAACTTAAATGGTTTATAACGGTGTTGCTTTAACACTCGCCAAACTCTCGCTTTTGGCACTTCAATAGTTTGCTCTATTTCTCTGGTAAATGTTGAAGGATTTTCTTGAACCTAAGATGGATAACATAGTCATAACTCTCCAAAAAAATGTCTGCTGAAATTAGCAGTGAAGTGAGTGGAAATTCTTATAATTAGTAAAATACTAACAAATAGTACCTGATGTAATATTTCTTCTTCGGCATCTCTGTCTAGTCTGCTACCATATGCATTTCGAGGTTTCTGAAAACATCCAAATTTCGCAAATTTTGGTCTAATTTTAAAAATATCTCTGGTTTGGTTCCTGCCTCTCCGGATATTCCTCTAAATATCATTGTTCTGCTCTGACACTATTTCTATTGCAGCTATAAAATATCCTTATCATGTCTCGTTTTTCTGAATTTGAAAACATTCTAAAGAAACTTGCAAATTTTAAAGCACTAACACGAAGGATCTTACAGTTATTACCCTTTTACAATTAGAAAAGGACATGACAAAAGCCAACTCCTGAGTTTTGTTTGATTCATGGGTATCGTGATAATGTAATATTTAGTTTTTAATTTAAGAGTATTTTAGTTCGCAGTCGATCAAACCATGAAGTGTTATATATTGCTAAAATCAACATAACATTCTCCATCCAACGCCATAAAAATATGTCTTAACCCCGATAAGAAAAAATAAACCTGATGATGGTTCAGAATAAACAAAACGTCGCATAATATTTTTAATGCCGTATTAGTATTGTGCGTAAAAAGTTGCCTTAATAAAGTTTAATCGAATTTTGAAAATTCCTAATAACAAGGTAGCTAAACGTGAAAAACAAAAATCGAAATTTTTAGTTTTTTGAGCATAAAACCAAAGCCATTCCAGTTAGCTCCAATTTCTTTTCAGATTATTACTCGGCATCGAATTTATCAAAAGTGCCGAATTTAAACCTATATCCTATCTCTTATAATAAGCGAGATCCCCATGCTTGCCCTCGAATTTGGGACAGCCTGTACAGTTCGAAGATTTAAATTACGACATCTGCGTGGATCCACTAATTGCGGTAATAAAGACTTATAGTAAAATTCTTCTAATTTTTTACCATACGATCCCAAATTATAAACAAAACTTATTGTTTCATTTAATGTTCAAAACATTTATTGTTTCTACGTACCTTTTAATTGTAGACAATAAAGTAGCATTTGACTCGTTTGGTAATATGTACAATTCCTTGAACCTGGTAATAATAATTATGGTTCCTCTTTAATTTAATTTTGTTGTTTTCGGAATCTATACAATAATTAATTAAATTTATCTTACATGCCTCCACAGGATCAATCTCGCCGCTTTTTAAAGAGCTTTTTATTTCCACCACTGCGTCTTGTTCTGCTAGTCCGTCAGGCGAACATGCAAAAAATGGTTTTTCTTCGTCTATAAGGAGTCCGCATGTAGTGACTTTTAACTTGAATAATTGTTGAAAAAGTTTAATTGCATTTGAATCACTGTTAAGGCCAAAGGCGGTGTACGTATTCCCTTTAAAATCGTTGTAGAGTAAGGAGGAAACAGTTTTGGAAGTGCACGTTGTTTTACGCAGTTTTCATATCTTCCCAAAATTGCATGCCGTTAAACGTTTCTTACGTTCTACTCTCCACAAATCACTTTTTGATTGGGTCAAGGTACCTTCTTCAATCTTTTTCGTCGACATTTTACAAACAAGTCAAAAATTAACTACCGCTTAATTCGTACTCATCTTTGAAAGATCGGGTGTGATGGATTCATTTCCCAATCCATGATCATTATCCGCGGGTGCAAATGTCCTGTTTTTAGAGTGATCTGAAATCAAAACAATGGGCAACTACTGTAATGGAGAAGTTTCCATAGAAGAAAACGTTATTAAAATAATACATACATTTTGTTACCTTCTTCCTACGACCATTAATTTGGGAGTTAAAAAAAACGTTATGTGGTGCCCCGGTGGTCTGTCACAAAGGAGCTGATGCAAAAACAATAATAAATTTCCCTCACTATTAAAAGAGATCGCGGCCATTTCACATCTGAATTGGTACGAATGTTTTAAAGAAAAATTGACTCGTTTACTTCCTACAAATTTCGCAACTCCCGAGTTATATGTTTCTGCTGGATTTGTATCGGTATCGTAGAGCAAACTAGATGCTTGGTCTGCTGGTCGTTCTACAATAGCGTTTATACTGGCAACATGCCGCATTCTAAATGTTCATTTACCCAATCTTCCTAAATTAAAAGAAATAGTTTAATAACAAACTAATACGTATTATTCAAAAATATTATTATTACCTCGTTCTTCTTAGTGCCATTACAAAAATATTGACATTGGTCGTGTCTCCCCAGAATACGCAATGGGGAATTTTATATATCTTCGTTCAAATTTTCACTTTTGCAATCGATAGGTTCTTTTTCAACTTTGCGGTACGCTAACGCTTTCACAACTGCATTACAGAAACGGCGTAAAGTTGAAGAATTGCATATATGTATAATCTCTTCGCCTTTTTGGATATTGACAGTATTTACTAAGATCGCTGAGTTTATTGATGTAATTACGAAGCAAATGATTTTTCTTATATAAGATGACGGGCCGTACGGGAAAGTTTGTGTTAAATGTTTGTATACACTACTGTCTCCGTCACCAATTAATTGGCCATTAGTTAAGTTATGCAGTGAAATTGATTCTGCAAATCCTTCGCAAATAATACCAGATTCCATTGCAGTTTAAGTCTTAGTCCAGTTCAAACATCCATGATCATCCACATCATGGCCTCTGGCAAATAAAAAAAATTTCATTATAACTCACAACTCCAGAAAGTGCATAACAGTTTCTACGGTAAGATCTTTTCAAAAAGCCCCATCTGCTGTCACTGATATAATTGAATGTACTATCATTTTTTCTTCTGCGGACTCGGCCTATTCTTTTGCAGCTTTGCTCATTAATTGTTGGTATATTATGGACCGGTAAAATGCTTTGGTATTTTAAATGGGTGTTAAACATCTGTGGTATATCCATTGCTGCAATAGTTCAGCTAATTCGGTATATCCTATCCCAATTGATCAACAAAATGTGGAACCAAAAGAAGCATCAGTTCCACAGTCCTTACAATCTGTGGTTCCGACATATTACATTTAAATGTAAGCGTACTTTGTAATCCTTCTATCTTTTCTGATATGGCATAAATACGAACAACCAAAACCAACATGTTTTAGTAATTTCAACATTTAAGAAATATTTTATATCTACGATCCTGGTGCCTGCGTGCGTCTGGACTACGGTTTCTGTGTTTCGTGTGCATGCTTTTCGTGGATGCTGTTTGTCGTGTCGCGTGCGTGCGTGCGAGCATGCGTGCGTGTGTGTACCGCCACATAGATGTTAAAATCTTATATTAATTATGTTCTATTCTATTTTTTGATACGACTCGTAATTTCGCGGAAAAAACATTCCTAATTTGGTATTTATGTGTTCGTTCAAAATTTTGCAATATCTGATTAACTTTGTAGGAAAATGCGTGAAAAATTTTAAGGATAGTCGAGTTTTACTAGCTTTTTTTTCTTAATGCGACAAATGAGCCTTAAATATTCATTTTAATAAGATTTAAAACGCTTAATATGTATTATCGATATCGTTATAGAAGTGGGCAACTTTGAATTAAGATACCTACTACTATCTATATGTCTGTTAATCTGTATCTGGCAGAAGGTATAAGCGCCTATGTGACATAAGATTTTTATTGTTGTTTTTAAAATGTTGATTATGAACGTGTTTTAAAAGGAATTGCATAGATATCTTAAAAAACGCAATCTCATTTCTTTTAACTACCACTTTGTAGGTGGGAACATATTTATTAGGTATAGACTTATATCGTTTGAGTTCAACATCTCACTGCTGCTCAAGGCATCAAACCTCGACATATCATTAAAGAGAACGTTTATGAGAATGCTACCACTCTTGATTCAAATAAGTCTAGTTTGTTATTTTAAAACAATCATCTGCAGCTATCAACGTTTTTTGGATACGCTGTTGCCACGATGACCCCTATAAATTTCGCGGGAAAAAAGATCTACATCTTTCACATCGATAGCTTGGGCTCTATCAATAACTGCAAATACGACGCACAATAAATAGAACGTGTTGGTTTTATATCTAAGCCACCTACGGTAAGGATATGTGACAAAAGGGTAAGGCAGAAGCATAACCTCTAGATTTCCACAATCTTAATTGTGATCGTTTAATTCATGTTTATACAGCATTACTTTAGCTTACATGTGTTGCTATCTCGAAAACCGATTTAGTTACAGGGTTGGTTACATTATTTCATTTCCTTATATTTAAATAGACCTATTTATTATTTGTTTAAAAATTGACATCAAGGCAACAAGAGACGTTTTTCATTTCTAGTTTAGAGCTTCCCATATATTATTATGGTTACACTCGCTAACTAGTTATCTAAAATGAAACAAAAAATAAATATAGCTTGTCTTCAGGTACCCTATCTTAGAAAGTGTAATTTGAACTTATTCGCAACAACGCAAATTTAAGAACAAAACAATTGCTAAGGGATGTAGCTTGACTTTATTGGCAATAATGCTACTATTACTCAAATGAATTGTCTGCGTTACATTGACCTTCCTGGCAATAATGTTCAACCTATTAATTTACTAAGTTGGGAAAGAACCACCTAGAAAACCCAATTTTCATAAATAAGTAATTGCACAAGTACAATAATAAATCAAATAACAAAAAAAAACAACGGAAGGGTTCAATATGTAACAAAACACCATTAGATCAGGTTAAAGTGCGTACAAAGTTATAAGATTAAGGAACAAAGAAATAAAAGCAATATAGCTACACATAAACACATTAAAAAACAAACAGTGTAATCACACCCGTGTCATAAATAAATTAGATTAAAAATTGCAATACCAAACATGTGGCCCTATGCAACCAATCATGCCGGCCTTTATAAGTAAATAAGAAAATAATAATACAGATTACGGATAAAATATAACAGATAGTAACATTAAACAGATAGCAATAAGGTAACTGCAATGCAGTTTACCTACACTTAGACAAGAACAAAAAAAAATAGGCAGTAGGAAATAATCCGTACGATTACAATAAATTACATATAAAAAGAAATTAGTTCTTAGACAAATAATTCTAAATAATCCGACTGAATTAAAGAAAAAATAACTCATTAAAACAAATCCTTGGAAGGGTAAGGTGCAAATAAATAATAATACAGAGACCGGTACACAAGCTTGAGTGACTGCGTTAGAGAATACAGCATCCCCCTTTCTGCTTACACATTCATCTATACAAAACAATAAGAACAGTAAAGATGTAATTTAAAGTGTTTTAATATCATCTGGACCCGTGTCTATAAACCCCGGCCTTGTTGATAACAATTTAACCGTAATCTATCCTTCTGCGTTTTGTGCATGCATTATTTCCTCTACACAAATATTTATAAACAGTCAAGAATGCCAAGTCATAGTAACAATAAGAAGGCCCACGGTACTATCTAAAGCGGACTCCTTTTCTTTTAACAGATTTCAACTTAATGAGTCTGCGTACGTAATTAGATACTTCTTGCAAGGTAATGATTGATTTTTAATACTTTACATAAGCTTGGTGAATTGTCTGCTGCGAGCTTTCATCTACATTCAAATACCTAGCTACGCTTCAATATATTCCCTTTAGTGAAATACTTTATCACAAATACGACGAGAAAGTACGCGGTTTAAACTCTACGCAACGACGAGTCCAACTCAATCGAACATCCGATTTTAACTAACTATATTAACTCCCCAAATCAACCCCCGTTTTTTAAAGTTATAAAAAAATAAGAAATATTACGTGGGAATATTTTCAATATTTTATTACTACAAGAAGTATTAATTTTTGAAATATCCATTCGTCCGTAACAAACCTTATAGGTCTCAAACAAAGATGATTTGCGGTATGTTCCGACGTAATTAATTATTAACTAGTGACGCTTTTACACTGAGAATGTGCGTATAAACATTTTCAACGATTCGTCAGAACACCTGTTTCTACCCCAACATGTATTTTTCTTTCTTTCCAACTCTTACTCAAATATCAATTACGTAAAATACAGAAAATAAAATATTCCGAAAAGATATTTAAACTCATTAATTATCCTTTCTATCGCGGTAACAATTGCGATTTGACAATGTTTATTACAACAATAAAATTTTCTTGGTCCGCCACCTACAAACTATATAATAAAAATCTAATAAGCAAATTAATTTAAAAAAACATGTCTTCCATCATTTTCAAAATATTCTTCATGCTTCTCCAACACCCTATGGGCAACTCTTCATAACGTAATTTTGCTGATGTTCATTAAAACATCTTGTACCTTGTCTTCCACTCACTGGCGACTTTCAAGCGTAGAATAAAAATCTGGAGGTATTGACCTTGCCAACCAGACAATGGCGTCGTTATTGGAGATAATGTTTTTGCCAAAAGTGTATCTGTGGAGCTCCATTATCTCTTTGGTATTGTGGGCCGAACAGCCATCTTGTTGAAATAAAATGGTTGAGCATTCATTTGGGGGACAGCATTCCTAATAGCAGGAACAATGTGTCCCTGAAATAGTCTCAAATATGTATTTTCCGTTTGATCGAAAATGAATGGCCTTACCAATTTGTTGTCCAAGTGTAGGTTTTATTTTATTTGTTAGACACAATAAAAGATATTTTTGAACCCATCTATAATACCACACCATACATTAAACCCAAATCTTATTACGCCTTTCATCTAAATTATTTGGATTTTCTATTTCCGAGCAATGGCGACTATGGATACTAATACTCCGCAATTCGTAAACCGTGTCCAAAAAGCTTTGGATGGGAAGTTCAGTATTTCCTGGTATTTCCTTATAGACCATTCACTAAATCTATTTGTTCTATTAAAATCATCTTCGTGAAGACCCTGTACAATACGAGACTTGTAAGGATGAAAACTATGTACATAGTTTAGTAATTAGGTTATTTATTATTTATTATTATTAATTACTCGGTGCAAATTTGATTTGAGAATTGCAGTATTTTTTTTAATTTGCTTACCGAAGTGCTTAGGTAGTCCCTGACATGTTCCACAATGGTCGCATTTCTTGCTTCATTATTTGTGGTATAAGTTTTGGGTTCTGATTTCAAAATAGTCTCTTAAAATAACAGGTTCGTAACTTAAAATCTGCAATGTCTCTGGCTAGGTTGGTGTCGCTCAGAAAATTGTGCTTCATACGTTTGTACTGCAGCTTCTGTATTTCTGTTAGCTTGAAAATGAACTCATATCTAAATTTTCTTCATTAGAATAATTGACAGCAATACTAAATACTTGAAAAAACCTTTAAGATTTTGTAAAAACAAATAAATTACACAATGGCAACTCGGCGATGTAGAATAGTGACACGAGGTCTTCTTTTGTTGCATGCTGGTAGCCACGCGCAATCAAAGCCTGCTATGAAAAAACAATAATTTCGAATTTGGAAGCCTGATGAAACTATTAACCTAAATTTGTGTTGTAACATTGAAAACATCTTGAAGCGCTTGTTCCAAAAATGCAAAAATTTAATATGACGTCGCTAAGAAAATAAAAAGATCTCGAAAACAAGTGAAGCTACAAAATTATTTTTGTCGTTATTAAATTCGTGTTATAACAGTGTCCTAATGATGTATTAATAAAAAAACATACTCATCACTCATTTACGAACTGCAGCAAAAGTTAAAAATGAAAACACCATAAAAGATAAGTCAAATCTTAAGGTGGATTTAAATTTCCAATTTAACCAACCCTGTAGATAAAAAGGTTTCCAAGCTACAAATACATGGTAAGTACGGCGGTTTGCCGGTCATTGCACCTCGTCGGCCTCTTTCTCAGTTTTTATGAAATAATAAAGTAATCAACGTCTAACTGCATTCAACATTCTCTCCATTAGATTGCTTTAGATCTTCCCCGCTTATTCCCAATCGTCGTGAAATAATGACGGACAAATCATTCTACGAGAATCAGTTAGAAAGGGATGGTTACGATAGATGTTAGTATCACGTGCTCTCTTGGTACTAAAACGCTTAGTGTTGTGTCACTGTTCTAATTGTATGTTATTGGTTTTAGAAGTTAGATTTTGTATAGATGGAATGTGCACATATTAATTGCTTTAAACGTCAAAATATGTCTGCTTTTTAATTTATTTTACGGTGGCCGGAACTAGGAATCTTTCGAACAACACATACTCCGTAGTTGACCAAGAGGGCCGACAACTGGGTAGTTGTAGTTCTTAACATATTTTTGTCTCTTTTCTTAAAAGTTAATTCTTACGTGAGTTAATGGTTCGGTCATTTTAAAAGAAAATAACAATATTAATTAAGTACCCAGATTTCGGCCACGAAAATGTGTATTTTTTTATGGCAAAAGTAATAGGTATTTCTTGTGGCCGAGCACTGGTATACGCTATATCATTTGGTCCGCCCCTATGTTTGTAATCTATTTTTCAACCGCTTGCTGTTGTCCGATTGAGCTAAAATGTTGCATACGTATGTAAGTCAGATGACGATGACAATGCAATATTATGGTGTTATGTACAAACATTTTTCTACGACTACAATGCAATATTTCCTGATATGACCAACAATATCTTGTTAAAAAAGTTAATAAACGCTTTTTATGCAAAGTTTGTATCTTTTGTGAAACTGGTGAAGCAAAATCAAGTGTTTATAGGTAGGTACGTAACAGTATGGGTAGGTTAATTTAACTTTACGATTATCAAATTATGGCTTGGAAATATATTTAATACACAGTCGAAATTTTATTGTTTCAGATGGCACCAACTACCAGAAAAAAAGCTATTCTAGATATAAGAGAAGGAGGAAGTAGTATAGGGAAGCCTGTCGAATAAATGAAGTTCCCTCAGCAACCGTTTAAGCTCGACTCCATGGAAGAGTTCCCGAAAAAAAGAGAAAAATTGGACCCGACCCTGTTCTTGGGATGGAAGTGGAAGAAAAAATCTGTCAGTGGATAACACAATTGGATTTATGCGGTTTTCCTATTCGAAAAAATGATTTATTGGGGACTGTGGCTAAAATTGTTAAGGATTCCGGAAAAATATCTCAGTTTAAAGATTTCAAACCAGATCAGAAGTGGTACACAAATTTTTTAAGACGCCACCCCGAAATTAGTGCTCGTGAAGCCGAGGGAATTAATAAAGCAAGGGTTATGGTAATCGAAGGTCAATACGAACTTGGTTTTCCGATTTAAAATTCTACTTAGAAGAAAAAGACGCCTTACACATTTTAGATAGACCGGAACAAACCTTTAATGGAGATGAAACGGGGTTGAGCCTATGTCCCAAAACGGGGAAATTTTTAGCCACAAGGAGCTACAAAAATATTTACTAACCAATAAAGAAAAAAAAACATAAATGTTTATGTTTCTTTCAATGCCAAAGCACTTGTAGACAACATACCGGAATCATGGGCATTGGGAAAGATCAGATACTGGTTGGATGGATTGTATTTTAGGAATATATCGCAAGCGAATTTAACGACTGGCTAAAAACCAATGACATTGGGAAAGTATGCATTTTATTTGTAGATGGACATAAGTCGCATATTTCGTTATCACTTAGCCAAGTTTGTGATGAAAATAATATAATTCTATACGCTTTACCCCCTAATACAACCCACATTTTGCGACGTGCCGATATGAGTGTTTTTAAACCACTGAAGCAGGAATGGAAAACCACTGTATTAAATTGGCAGACCAGACCAGACCAGAAAATCGTAACAACTTTGTAAGGTGTTTGAAGAAACGTTAAATTTAGATATGAGATCCGCAATCATCAATGGTTTCAGAAAATTCGGGCTCTATCCATTCAACCTTAATACTGCAGATTTCATCAAATCTGTTAGGGACAATTAAAAAAAAAGGAAATCCTATGGCCAAATCAATGCAAGGGACTATGAAGGTGCCATTAAAGTATTTGGATTAATTCGAGAAGAGTTAGAGCATGCAGGCATTAATACAAGTATTATTTTAGAAAAACTGGAATCGATTAGATATAATTGTATTCCACGGCGTTGATCAAAATCTTCTCACTTTGGGGATACACCAGCACCTACAGAAAGTGTTAGAAATTTGAATAATGCATTACCAGAAGTAGGCTCTTTTGTTTCAATGAATGATAAATCTGTTCTACCAATAAGTGAGATGTCTCCTTTTCCATTTAATGATTTGTCAATGATCGAAAAAAATGGTTACGAAAACACTGAAATAGTGATAACAGAAAATCCTAACACCATTGTTACAATGGCCCAAGTACACGTCTCAAGTACACCAGATTCAAATAGTATCCAAATAAAGAAAAATGCCCAAGACCAAGATGGCTTAAATAAAGTTTGTACTATTGCTGACGATGTTCCAAATCCTAACAATGATAGATCCAAAGAAAATTCCCACCGTCAAATTCTGGCGCCCAACCAAAGAAAAATACTCAAGATCAAGATGATTTAAATAAAATTTGTATTATTGCTGACTATGTCCTAAACTCTAACGATGCTAGTTCCAAAGAAACTTCCTAACAAATTACTAATGTAGTCCGTCCAATAGAAAATACGTTTAATGAACAAAATAACGAAAAAATTTCTTCGAAACGTATCAATTTTTCTTCTCCGACAACAAGTAGTTCTTAGTTTGGTCATTTTCAAGTAAAAGACTCATTTAGTAAACATCTAAAATTTCCAGATGTTAAACTTGACGGTAAAAGTAAACGTTCGGAATATCAAAAGTTTGCAATGGCTATTTCCTCTGAAAAGTGGCGTCTAAATTTGCAGCTTAAAGAAGCAGAAAAAGATAAGAAGATAAGGGACATAGAAGAAAGGCGTAAAATAAGAGATAAAGTCAAGAAAATTAGAGGTGAAAAAATTTGAAGCGAAAAAAAGAGCCAACAAGTCAAAAACCAGCAAATCTAATCAGAATCAGGAGTTACAAAAACAAAAAAATGACTTGTTCTTCGTGCAGTGACGAACTAATTAGTGATGTAGTAGATGATAGTGTGAAGAATATTGGATGTGATAAATGTATTAGTTAATATCAATTATCAGTTAATACGCATACTTTTCAATACAACACGATGTTTTAGTCGTACCATTGGCGCGCGTATTGGCACGTCACAGGCTATTTTTCAAGAAAAAAGTAGGATGCTGCTGATTTCTCTAAAAATAAAAAATAGACTTTTTATCGTACGACGTACCGTTTTTTAGTAAAAAAAAACATTTTATTGCATGTCCATTTATTACAGAAAAGAAGTTTTAAAAATCAAGGGTTTCATTCAAGGGCAAAAACAAATATTTCACCAAACCAAAAAATTTACCAACCAAAAATTACAAAAACTGTGACCACCTCAAGCTCGGATGCAAGAATCCAATCTTCTCCTCATTGACTGGCGAACTCTCTCAAAAACACCAGGATCCGTTTTAATTGAGTTGCACGCAGCAATGATTTGATTTCTTAAGTGCTCTACGTTTTCCAATAGAGTAGCGTACACCAAGGGTATTTAAGTCCGGGGATCGTGCAGGCCATAAGTGAGGTCCACCCCGGCCAATCCAATGATTTCCGTATGCTTGTGTTAAGAAATCACGAGCTACTTGACTAAAGTGGGCTAATGCGCCATCGTGCATATACCACATTGCATCTCTAATTGCTAATGATACGTCCGGTAAGTCTCCCGGGTAGAATACCGGTCCAATTAGGCAGTCACCCACAATCCCAATCCAAACGTTCAAAGAAAACTGATGTTGAAAACGATCTTCAACAATTTCATTTGGATTTTCTTCACGTCATACATGGTTATTATGGAAATTCCGTATTGCATTTCTTGAAAAACTCGCTTCATCGGTGAACAGAATCAACATCAGGAGTTGAGGGATTTGCACCATTTTGTGCAAAAGCCATTGACAGAATGCAATGCGAGGAGGAAAATCAGCAGGAAGAAGTGCTTGGACGCGTTGTATATGGAATGGATACAACAAATTTTCCTTAAGAATGTGCCAAATAGTCCCATTACTTACATCCAAAGCGTCAGCAATTATTCGAGTAGAAGTACCTCGATCTTCTTCAATCATGTCCAGCACATCCTCTTCCAGCTCTACCGTTCTTGCTGTCCTTGGCCTTCCTGCTCCTCCATTTCGCCTTAATGTGCCTGTTTCATAAAGACGTCGATGAATACATTCGAAAGTTTTTCTATCAGGAGCAATACGGCCCGCAAATCTTTCAGTATACAACCGCCTAGCTTCTAATGCATTCCCATCAGCAAGCCCATAAATGTAGTGCATGTCGGTCATCTCGGCATTCGTATAGCGATTCATGATAAGGAACTTCAACAAATTCGACACATACAAAATTATTAATCACGAGACTCATTCAATATGTCAGTGATATGTCAGTGAATAATACAGGAATGTTTAAAAATATTTTTGTACGCATGATAAATGGACATGCACCAAAATGTTTTTTTTACTCAAAAACGGTACGTCGTACGATAAAAAGTCAAGAGAGCTTTTTTCTTGACAATTGAACAAAGAATTGAAAAATATTTTTAATTTTTAGAGAAATCAGCGCCATCCTACTTTTTTATTGAAAAATAGCCTGTGACGTGCCAATACGCACGCCAATGGTACGACTGAAACATCGCGTTGTATTGAAAAGTATTCGTCTCCCACAGCTATTGACAAGCGTAAAATTTCATTATGATATCTCAAGCCGTTTTGGAAAAATCTAATTTTTACTGTTTTTTTTAAATTAAACTTAAACACGCTGTAGATCGGTAGCGAAGCGTTTGCGGACCTATGTTTATAGGAACTTTATTGTATAAAATGACCTGGGCAATCACCCCCTTTAATATTGCCGCATCTTTTTTAAACACCCTGTATATCTATTCGAAAAAAGTTAATAATTTTTACTTATAATGTTTAGAATGTAAAAAGGAGTTTTAATTCTGCAAAGTGATAGTGATAATAGTGTAAAATTTCAAATTATCGTAAGTGGTTCTAAATAAAATGAGTGGTTAGATAGCATTCTATCAACTTTAACAACATATATGCACGCAGTTACAGATATTTTAATATCTATGGAAGTTTTGTGTAAACATTTCAATTAGATTAAATTAATTCTTAATCTCTTAAATCAACTATTTTAATTAATAATGTCTCAGAGAATAATCAGAATAACCAGGTAGTAACACAATGCGATTAGACAGGGCAATTAAGAATAATTATTGCACTTGCCATGACAAACTGCAAATAGTGGAAAAGGAAATTACTCTCTTAGTTGACACTATAAAGAACCAAAGTACAGAAATTGAATCTCTACAAAAGTATATATCCAGACTTAAAGAGCAACATGAATGTACCTTAGAGGAATGTATTAGCATGGAACACTCCCTCCTGGACGAAAAAATGCGCATTTCTGAACAATTGCAGAAATGCCAATCTCTTGATCAACCTCTGCTTCAATAAATTGTGAATCTAAAAACATCACACTTCACCCCCGACGTACAAGATATTTCGACCCAAACAGTGCTGCCTAAAAACAACCTTAAAAATAAGCTGAAGTGCAAAAAGGATAATGTACACAAGAATGAGACATCTTTCATTCCCAGTGCTTCGATCTCTTTAAAGACCGCACGTACTTCTGGACTCACAGACAGGGACATTTCTATAAGTAATGTCCTTCGCTCACGGGATGGTATGTCAAACACCCTCGACTTCGCAGATTGTGCTCTCTATAAACCATCATAGCGCAATAAAGCACTATATCCATAAGGTTGGGAATTTTGTGACTCCCTCCTCTTTGAACTCTTTAAAGACGTCATGTCCCTCAAAACACACAGTGGTGGATGATTCTGTAAGAAACAACATTTCCCTTTTAAAAGAAATATTCTTATCCGATTCAAACCTGGTTTCTGAAGGGCACATATTACAGAAAGAAAATTTCAAACTAATGACCAATGAATTCGAGGCCAAGGACGAAACGTGGGCAAGTTTTTCTCCAAGGCGCTACCTGAAAGTAAATTTTCTGTTTGTTGTTTGTTTAAACTAAATGCAACTTACAAACAAGTGATATCAAATGTGAAGAAGACGTCATCAGGTTTCACAAAGAATGACTAATAGTATTCGCCGGTTAATTCAAAAATTGGCCATGCTTGTTTTGTGAACACTTTTCGTGACACACTTCACACAAATCGTTTTATTATTAATATTCCTTTTGGTAAATATTTATAATAGGCATGCTTATGATATTAACTCTCAACAGTACTTCTCAGCATTCAATTTTAGTAACGTAAGATGTATAGATGTAAATAGTGTACGATACTGGGTGAAGGAAATATAGGGGGTTGCACTAAGTATGGGTGAAAAAATCAAACTAGTACGCTATATTTGTGATTCATACTTTTCCAATAATATCCGAAGCCCAAGGAATAACTGCCATCAGCTAGGCAAAAATAATAAGGTAACAATTGAAGATGCTTGTAACGGAAACCTGACTAATAATGATTGTATTTCGTTATTACACCAAAATGATCAATGCCTGTCAAATAAACTGCTTGACTTAATTGAGTTAATAACTAATAGGTACCGTTGTGATCTCTTTCTTTTAAGTGAACACTGGCAACCCCATGAAAAACTTTTGTCCCTAATGATGACCAATATTCGATAGTCTCCCACTTCTGTCGACCTGCCATGAAACAGGGAGGAACTATAATTTATAAAAGAAATCGCGGCTTTGAAACCAAAATCTGTTCCATGTGAAGGTCATTTCGAGTATTGTGGGATTAGGGTATTAGAGCTAAATATAGCTGTAGTAGTTATATATCGGCCCCAAAATAGCAATTTCCAAGTTTTTATAGATCTTTTAGGTACTTAGACGAAATATTTCACTATAATACTGAGATAATACTGTGTGGTGATTTTAATATGAATTTCCTGGACAAGGGACATACTAACACTGCATCAATGACGGACCTTGTTTCATTGTACTGTCTGGAGATAACTTTAAATGAACCTACCCGAGTTATTAAAAAATTCAAAACTTGCCTTGATAACTTTCTGGTTTCTCGTACACTAAACTTCAATGATCAGAACCTCAACCTAGCGATGTCAGATCACTATGCCCAAGTGTTATATATACCTCTTAGTAAAAAATTGGCCAATAAATGTGAAACAATTAAAAAAGATATATTTCTACTGAAATTGTAATATTTTCCTCTCCCTCCTGAAAGATGAAAATTGGAGCAGTGTTTATATGTGTTCTGACCTGAATGAAGCTTTTCTTTCTTTTTTCAATCGTTTCAAGTATTTCTTTGACTTAAGTTTTCCTATAAGAACAAATCATGGAAACGTTTCACACGTATCTGCCAAAAAACATAACAAAGCATGGATCTCAAATGATTTGTATAAACTTAAACAAAAAGTTTTGGACTATAAAATTTTAACAGATAAATACCCACTCTTCCATACAGCCTACAAACGCTTGCATACAACATATCAAGAATTATTGATTTCCTCTAAAAAACACATTTTGACAACAATCAAATATTCTTCGAACAAATCGCAAACCACATGAAAGATTATAAATTCGTTAAAAAAGACTAGTACTTCCCGTGACATTAAAATTTTTGATAATTATGTTCCCGTTACAAACTCTAAAGCCGCAGAATTGTTTAATGTCCACTTCTCGAGATTTAGCAGGAGACATAACACCTTGCCTTCTTATTCGCAAACACTTAACCTCATTTCATCAACACCGCAATCAATGTTTTTTAAGCCACTACATGACAATGATGTGTTATCTATAATTAACTCTCTAAAGAAGTCGTCATCGCATGGAATTGATAAAAATGATAACAGGATCTTGAGGTTATCGGGACCCTCCATTATCAGTCCTCTTTGTTTTCTAATCCATTTGATCTTCCAAACAGGCATATTCCCCAAAAGTCTAAGTACGTCAATCATTAAACCACTTTTTAATCAGGGAATTCACACGAAATAGGCAATTATACGCCAATCAGCTTAGTCTCGTCGTTCTCTAAAGTGGTTGAATATGCCATTAATGAACAGTTAACTAAGTACTTAATAAAGTTTAAGATTTTGTACAGTTCTCAACATGGTTTTATCAAAAATAGATCAACCAATACTGCGCTATGTGATTTTGTACATGAATTGGTTACTTCCGTCTTCTCACGATAGGAATGTTTATCGATTTTTCCGCTGCCTTCGATAATGTTGACCATAATGGAATTCGTGGACATTTTCTAGTTATTTGAATCCTATCTATCTAATAGATCTCAAATTGTGGAAATGCCAACGATCATCAACATAACAGCTCTAGAGTATTGTTACGTGTTCCTCAAGGATCGATTCTAGGGCCATCTCTACTTTTAATCTTTGCCAATGGTTTAGTTCCTTACCTCACAGACAAAGGTAAGTATGCGAACATATTTGTTACCTGTTGCGGACGATACTAAAATTTTAATTAGATCTAAGAATGCATATGCGTGGTTAGAAAAATGGAAGCTATAAACCCTATAAAAACAACATTAATTCAATTTGGGAATCCACGCAATACGATGCGTCTCGAGTCTGTTGCTGGTTGTGCAATGTCGAAATCAACCAAAATGATTGGATTAGCGATTAGGTCGGGTCTTAATTGATCCTCGGATATTGATCAGGTTTGCACAAAACTTTATAGAAGTTGCTACTGTCTAAATTTTCTTAAAACTTTCGTAAATCAAAATACTTTGCTTCTAATATACTATGCTCACTTTCATTCACACTTAGCCTACAATATTGTCAACTGGGGAGGAAACTCTTACGTCGAAAGAGTTGTAAATATACAAAAACTTGCTGTGAGGATAATAAGTGCCGTTCCATCTAAAACACTTTATAAGTCATACATCAAGAAATTTAAAATACTAGCAGTCATTGATATGTACCGGGTGGCCAACTAAGAACGGCCGTCGGCCATATCTCAGGAATGGATTGTAGCACAGGTTTGGGAAAAAAATGTTTATAACAAAAGTGGCCTCGAGAAACGCTTGGAAATTATTTTCAGAATTGTAGGTCCACCGCTAGAGGGCGTATTTGACAGTTAAAATTCTAAAAAGCAAAATTTTTCAAAATTTACTCAATTAAGGGTCATATTAAATATTATAATCAGATTGCTCGACAAATTCTGCATATTTTTTGTTTGACAAGTTTTAGTCTATCTCTTCAAATAAGGGGTGGGGGAAAGTGAGAACCCTGTTACGAAAAACCGCCTTTAATTCAGGTTCTGCTTGACCGATTTTAATAAACTTGATGTTGTTTGAAAGAGCTTTTGTTAGACAATAGAAAATTTGTAAATTTGAAGAAATCTGATTAATAACATAAATGCTAGAGGGCGTTGTTTAATATTTTTTTAATATTGTTTTCTCTTTACAATTTTAAATCGAAGCATAAAAATTTAAGTAGGTCTTGAAAAAGTAGACTAAGTTAGTAATAAAACAGTGAAAACTGCAAGTCGATATCTTTTTCCTATATTGAGATATCGTAAGAAACAGGTAAATGGCGGGAATTGTTCTTCCAACATCTAGTAGGCTGGTTCGCGTTAACGGAAATTATTAAATTTAGCCTGGATGAAAAGATCTTACGTTGGTATGCAGTAATTTAAACTGTTCTCATACTAATGTTATGGTTGCCGCTAGATTACCTAAATGTAATGCTGTCTCTACTAACAATGAGAACAAATTATAAAATAATAATGTGATAAATCTAACATTTTTTTAATTTTATAAGAATGTTATATTTGTTTTCAAGCGATGTGTTAGTAAATCAAAAGCGTAAAATATCAATAAAAACCGATATTTGCCCAGCAACAACAAATACAGTATAAAATATGAATTACGATTTACTGATGACAACAAAATTAGTAAAGAGGGCCATGTAAGGTATAAAATCAATTCCCTGTTGAAAACAAGCAAGCTATGATTTTCACGCATATGTCAAAAATTATTCATCGTGTTTCATTTAATAGACTTTCTTTATCTTTTCGTACCAAAATCATTCTTACAAATGAAGAAGCATTTGATATGTTGGCAGTTTATTTTGAATGTATGAGAAATGCAACCGTTGCTGCTAGAGTGTATGCACTGCAGTACCCAAACAGACGCCATCACAGCAGAAGAGTTTTTCTCCGACTCGCACACCGTGTGCGTACTACTGGAAATGTGAAACTTCTTGTGTACCGAAGACAACGCAGAGGTAGAACAGAGGAAAATGTTATTGATGTTTTAGCTTATGTAAATGTTAACCCTCATTCAAGCACCAGCTAGCTATAGCTAGAGACTTGGGTATATGTCGAACCACCGTCCAAATATGTTAAGAGAACACAGGTGACTACTTATTTATTAATGTATGTTTTATCCGGTATTATAATGATAAAAATGTTTTAATTTTTTTCATTTTCGTTATATGTTCATTTTTATCATACCGAAAATGTCATTACATCAAAATTAACTTGTGACAACATGACTAATGTATTTGCCGCCATTTTATGTCCAGTTTCAATAAAACACCAAATTATTTAATGAAATTATCTTATACTATGTGAATAGATTTTAACTAACAACATGATAATTAAGTGAGGCAAAGTAAAGTAAAAAGGTACGAATAATAAAAAATAATGAGAGGCCGGGCGAAAAAAATTCGTAATAACATGACGAGAGTTAATGCATTTAAAGTCCTTTTTCGTTTACTAACAACGAAGGACTTCAATGTGTCCTATTGATCTGATTACTTTATAATATATACTATTTTAGATTGCACCCATATGACATGGTCCTACATAATAGTTTGAATGCTCAAGATTTCGATACCAGGTTGGATTTTTGCAGCTGGCTCTCAAATATGATACTCGAGGATCCTGATGTACTTTCACGAATTATGTACTACTGGTCTGAAACGAATCCCCACTGGATGCAGGAGGTCCAACATCAGGGTCGTTGCTCTGTAAATGTGTTGTGCGGGATTCTAGGTGGAGAAATAATTGGGCCTTTTTTTTAATGAGACTGTTAATGGAGAAAGATATTTAGGTTTTTTAAGCAACGAATTGCCACTTCTTTTAGAAGACGTACCATTAGCCATTCGTCGTGACATGTTCTTGCAACATGATGGGTGTCCGGCACATTATTCTAGAGATGTTCGGAATTTCTTAATCATACCCTGAAAGGTGGATAGGACATGGAAGTTTATTTATTTGGTCACCAAGGTCTCCAGACCTAACTTGTTTAAATTTTTATTTGTGGGCGCGAATCAAAGATCTCGTTTATGCCGATAGACCCACAACGAGAGCTGATATGATTGAAAGAATACGTCAGACAATACGAAGTATTTCAAGGGCAGAAATTGAAACTGCTGTTCTATCCACCTGTCAGCGATTGATTTCATGCATTGAAAATGATGGACGACATTTCGAACATCTAGGGCGACACTAATTGCGTAGTTATTTATTTAAGGTTTTAATTGTTAGATTTATCACATTATTATTTTATAATTTGTTCTCATTGTTAGTAGCGACAGCATTACATTTAGGTAATCTAGCGGCAACCATAACATTAGTATGATAACAGTGTAAATTACTGTAGACCAATGTAAGATCTTTTCATCCAAGAGAAAACAATATTAAAAAAATATTAAACAGCGCCCTCTTGCATTTATGTTATTAATCAGGTTGCTTCAAATTGACAAATTTTCTATTGTTTAACAAAAGCTCTTTCAAACAACATCAAGTTTATTAAAATCGGTCAAGCAGAACTTGAATTAAAGGCGTTTTTTCGTAACAAGGTTCCCACTCTCCCCCACCCCTTATTTGAAGAGATAGATTAAAACTTGTCAAATAAAAAATATGCAGAATTTGTCGAGGAATCTGATTATAATATTTAATATGGCCCTTAATTGAGTAAATTTTGAAAAATTTTGCTTTTTAAAATTTTAACTGTCAAATACGCGGTGGATCTACAATTCTGAAAATAATTTCCAGGCGTTTCTCGAGGCCACTTTTGTTATAAAATTTTTTTCCCGAACCTGCGCTATAATCCATTCCTGAGATATGGCCGACGGCGGTTCTTAGTTGGCCACCCGGTACTTCCTTGAAATTTGCTGTTTCGCATACGCTCACAAAACCTCACTTACAAAGTCGGATCATGAATACAAGTACTAGATATAAAAACTTACTTGGCCCAGGGATACACCACTCTACTATTTTTCAAAAGAATATTGTGTTCGCCAGCTGCCAGATCTTTAATGCACTCCCGAATGAAATCAAACTATCTAACAATTTCTCTAGACCATTATTACATTCCTGGAATACTTCATGTATGGAATGTATTGTAATAAACAGTATTATTATTATCATTATTCGGTGGTATCACTTGCGATGTACCGAATTATGGGACGTGTCTTATTTGGATTACCTTAGTGACCATTGTATTTCTACAATTTAAAATATTGTTTATTTTATTTATAGTTTCCTATTTTTAGTTTTGATTTTATGTTGGATATATTTTATTTCATGTCATTCTTATTCCAAAGAATTTTGTTTTTATTTTTGTTTATAACTGTATTGTGACAAATAAACGTGTTTAATAAAAATAATTCCATTTTTACGTACTTTGGGAATGGACGACAACTAGCGTAATTAACGGACGACAAATAGAATTTGAAGGCCGAAAACGGGTTCCAATTAGGCCGACTAAGGGAATTTGGAGGCCGAAAACCAGTAAAAGTGACGTTTTTGAGAAACTATTTTTGTAAATATTTGAAATAAATAACTGATGAAGTTTTCTATACTCCCCTATTTTTGTTATATTTTTAGAGTGTATTACTTAATAATTGAACCCGATTTATTAAACAATATCTTACTAACAGGCCGACTACCAGCGCAATTACACTAAGCCAAATTTGGGACACACTGTATAGATTTTTTTAATTTAATGAGTTACTACTGCTTTATGCAACGCCCGTCTTACAATGAAAAAAAAATATGTAAAAAATATAGACACTGCTGTAAGTTATTGGGAAAGTTCTGGTCTGGTTATTAACCTAATTTTTGCATACAAAAGTTGCTATGACTAGATTGGTTGGACAATTTTAAGTGGTGGAAAGAATGAATGGCGACGGCTGAATTATTAAAGCAAATTAAGTGCATTTAGTACAAGTTTTTATAGTAATTGTTATATTATAAAATGAATAATGATAAGGTCAGAAATTCTTAGACTGCTCGTAATCTTTGGCGTATATCATTAAAATGCAAGAAAAAAACATTACTAATTATAATGAAAGTATCATTTTAAGTAGATTAGGCAATGATTAATTGACTCCACCGTTAACATCATACAGTATATTTTTTAATTAAAGTAATGGATAATGAAAATATATCTTGCTGCACTGATAAACTTGTCTGCATGCAAACTTGAATACCATATGTCGTCGGTATCCCTGACAATTAAACGGGCAACATTTATACAAGTTATCATATTAAGGGTGTAATGACTTTAGCTATAATTAAAACTTATCTTTCAATTAGATCACAATTCAACTGGTTACATGAACCTCTTCATGAATAATTAAAACACATATTAAAGTAAGTGTCTTTACATGTTAATTAATTTCTTCACTACAACTACGTTAATTAATTATTGCGCTACCTGTAAATAAAAACATTATATTCAATCATATTCTATTAATGGTCGTTATTTAATAAATTTCTGACCAAAAAAAGAAATTCAAAATAAATTAAGCATGTAGTAAAGTCCAACTTTATCAATAACAAAAATAGGTATGTCTAGGAATGTAGTGAAGAAAAACAGTTAAAAGAACTTTGCAGAATTGAAGAGCTCGCAACGGTCTTGCTTGATGACTCTGATTGTAAAGGTCTTTTGATCTGAGCTTCTGAAGTATCCTGTCGCTGCTATTACTGTTCTTTACATGTGCCTCTTTGTTACAGGCACGAGGATGCGACAATTCATGCTTCAACTTCTCCTTTAATTTTTTTCCTCTTTATATTAAAGTTGGATCGTAACAACGTTTTGTGATAAAAGTCATTCCAAATTTCTTTGTCTGCTTCGTAGTTAAAGCTTTTTCTTTTTTTTTTTTTTGTAACGTATTCAATAAAACAGAGTTGAATTTTTTCCCGTATACATTTTAATATTAAAGAACGTGGAGAAATTGTATGCATCACTTTTTAAAATTAATGTTCAGCGAAAGTTTTATATTTAAATTTTCAATATGCTCTCTTTTATAAAAAAAAATTTCTGGCATCAGTGTTTACTTATATTATGTTAATAGTGTACTTACAAACACTGAACTTACACAAAATCGGCTTGTTCAACGTATTTCGAAAAAGGCTATAAACAAAAATATCCACTTCTTGAGAAGATTATTGTTATTCTAGGAAATTTACGATTTTAATGTATTTAATACAAATTTCCTATTTACTTTATAACACTAACAAGCAAACTTGTAGCATATGGAATGAACATTCAATAATTAACTATTTATCACTCATTGATTATTTAAATTTATTAAAACTGAAGGCAACTTTATTATTTTATTTATTATTTAGTATTATTTGTATAAATTTATTTGAAATCCAAAAATAGATAAATCAGTGCTAATAGTTTATTTATAATTCATCACGTACAAAGAAATTATTCATCATACCACCCACATGGATATGAATTACATAATACGTTTTGAATTTTCGAATAAAAAATTTTAATAGTAAAGACTGTGTGACAAAATACACCTAAAAACCTATTACTGAGGCATTGTGGGTAGAATAAATTCATCAGTAAGGTGTATGTATTGTTCGGTTTACTTACACAATGCGTGTATTTGGTAATAAATATACTTTATACAAGATGACCCTAAGCCGATGTAAATCCCTATAATTTTGATCATTTTTGAGTAGAAAACTTATTTTCGGGATACTGAAATAAGGCAATAATGCACTACATTTAGATTAATAAGACGGATATCAGTTTTTACGTGTGCGTGTGCTTGTACGTGTGTCTGCGTGTGCGTGTGTGTGCGAGTGCGTGTGGGTGTGTGCATGCGTGCGTGTGTATTACTTTTAATTATAAAAATCGTTTACTTAGTACGCTTTAGAAGATATGTGAACTCTCAGATAACAAGTATGCACTGATTTTTACCTAATAATATAAATGTTCACATTAAACTAATAACAAAGAAAACACATTTAAACATATTACACAGGACAATCTACAATAGACTGAAAACAATATACACTTGTTGCTGATAAAAAAACGGGATTTGTAACACAAAATAAACTTCTTAACGTTATCACTAAAGCTTAATTTTACATTTAAATTGTCCTCTAACGCATCCATATTGGAAAAATTAAAGAATTTCTCTTAAGAGTCATTAAGGACTCTTTTTTCCGGTCACTTTCTCCTTTATTGCTTATGCACTCGCCAACACGCACTAGCCAAGCGTGGCGCTTTAGCGGCTAAATCCTTAAAATGACGAGTTACAAAACAGACGCTATACCCCAGTTGAGTAGGGCGAAACGCCCATACCCTCACATCGATTCGTCGATCCGTCCCAAGGATTATAAGGGGAGGAGGTCAACGCCCAAATCAAGACTAAGAACAGCAAGATCTGCAGGGATTAAAATTCTGCCCTGTTTGGATGCCCGGGGGAGCGGGGCAGGATTCAAGCGACCTTTATCATCGAAGGTACCAACATTCTGATTTATTACTGCGACATACGGGGTATCAGGTCGAATCTTAACACTATTCACCAACACCTTGAACAAGTGCAACCGGACATACTGTTTCTGTCAGAAACACAAGTCACCCTGGAAACACTGATTCGCTTGACCTGCAACTTTCCAGATACAACCTCCACTCTAACTTTCACCTTAAAGGCGGAGTATGTGCGTATAACAATGGCAACGTAGGTTGTATGAGGATGTCCACTTTGGAAAGCAACAACTTTGACGCGATTTGATTCAAACATTCTGGGCCACAATTTGTGAAATTCTAATACTGTTTGTATAGGTCTACCAATCTACCGAGATCCTTTTGATTACCTTAGTCTGAAAATAGACTACCTCTTATCACAGTTTCCATTTTGCGATATTCAAATTTTGGCAACCAACCAGATTCCCTGGCAACCCTACCATACTCCACATTTCCTGGACCTATTCCTTACAACTAACCCTCTTGTCCATAAAACAAGAGTCCTTTCCCCACTTGGTCAATCAGACCACTGCCTAACCGAAATAACTTCCTCTATGCCCAGTCCCACTGTTATTCGAAAAACAGATAGAACTATGTGGTATTTTAAATCAGCTAGGTGGAGCAAACTGCGAAATATTTTTGCAACCTTCCCCTGGCGTGAGTATTTCTTTAAACGGTCTTCTTCAAACAATAACTGAAGTTATCTTGATGAGTATGGAAGTTATACATTCCTAAAAAACCATAATCGTGTAGGTCATGCCCGTTCCCAACCCTGATTTAATAGGGCTTGCACTGATGCATTATAGCAAAATCATAAACTCTTTACCAAATCGAAACCAAATAAATCTGTCGAAAATCACTCCGACAATATTGCCGCAAGGAATAGTTGCAAAATCATCATCACCGAGGCCCAAAAGATGTTTGAAGGACGTAAATAGAAATAATTAGTCTCATGTCCTTTGGGTGGTAAATTTTGGTCATTAACCAAAGCCAGCAGTAAAAACTTTAGCACATCTTCCTTTCCTCCTATGATGTCTCGCGACGGAGCTGTAGTAGCTGTTCCTGCTGAAAAAGCCAACTTCTTCGTTGATTACTTCACATCAAATTCATGTCTCAATGATTCTGGTAAAATTATGCCGTCGCCCAAATCTGCCCCATACGCTATTAATCCAATCCACTTTCGTTACAAGCTCCTAGAAGCCATTATCAATAAACTTGACTCAAACAAGGCGACTGGCCTTGACGGTATTCCGGTTATCGTCCTTACAAAATTCTACACCGAGTTAGTACCTGTATTGTTCAAACTCTTTTCGATCTCCAGGATATTTGAAGAGTTTCCCTCATCGTGGAAGTTGGCAAACATCCAACCTATTCCTAAAAAAGGCGACAAACCGATCCCTCAAACTATCGACCAATAGCTGTCACCACTATTCTGTCGAAAATCATAGAAAAAGCCATCAACCATCAACTACTTTCGTTCCTCGAGCCCAATAAACTCCTAAACGACCACCAGTACGGGTTCAGACAGAGCCGTTCAACGGGTGATCTTCTTTCGTATGTCACCCAACTTTTGAATAACATATTAGAGATGTCCGGTGACACAGTCGTGGTAGCTTTAGATGTTTCAAAGGGTTTTGTCGAGATTTAGCACAAGTGCCTGCTTGCTAAGCTCACTTCGTTCGGATTATCCAATACGCTCATAAATTGGATATGTAGCTTTCTTGACAAAAGCCGTATACGCGTCGTCATCGATGGCTTCTTTTCGAATGAAACTACTATTAACGCGGGCTTGCCCCAAGGATAAGTGATAGCTCGCACACGTTCCCTGCTATACATAAAGGACCTTATTTCCTCAACAACTACATTGTAGTTCTTCTTAGTTTTCCCAAAACAATAAGTCTGGTCAAGACGTTTAGGTGAAAATGGCAGCGTCAATCAACAGTGACTTAGTACGTGTCCTTGAGTGGTGAAGGAATAATCTACTCACGTTCAACGCCCGCAAAAGCCAGTATTGCCTTGTGTCCGCCAAGAAAAACCGCTGTAAATATAAATAGCTTAGATTTCAAGTTTTTAAACTCTATTTCTGTTAGGGATGTCCGTATCATCGAACCTTTCATGGGACCACCTTTTGCTAGTCAGCGAAACAGCTGCCCGTAAACTGAGCTTTCTGTACAGATCTAAACAGTACTTCACATCGCAACAACTCCTTTTGCTGTATAAGGCTCAAATTCGGCCTCATCTGGAATACAATTCCCACCTCTGGGCCATTGCTCCTCACCACGCCTTTGATATGGTAAACCGCATTCATAAAAGATGTGTAACGCTTATAACTGACCCGTCTCTGACTTGTGACCTACAGTCTTTTGAACATAGAAGAATAGTTTCGGTTTTTTCCTTGTTCTACCGCTATTACCATGGCAAGTGTGCCCCCGAAATACCTTCGCAGGCCATCTTCGCTAGAAACACTCGGTTTGCCCATTCATACCATAATTACGTACTCAAAATTACATCTTGCCAGATTAAACGGGCACAATATAAATTTAACGGGCGCAATCTACATTTTTCCACACGGCGACCAAATTGTAGAATGCACTATCCAGTTCCTGTTTTCCTCCAAACTTTGACTAAAGTCAATTTAAGATAGCCGTTCATAAACATTTCTAGGCAGCCTCACAATATCGTTAAACCCTCCTAGTGGTCCTGCGTGCTTTCGCACGTTAGGCAAATTTTAGCCTGTTCGGGAATACTTTAAGTAAAAAAAGAATTCTCTGTATACGTAATACTAAGTCTACAACTTATGACTCATCACTTTTGACACATTTTTTATTGACTTGACCTTAGGTGTGTTAAGATAGCCTTGTCATTTTTGAATGATATTGTTTAAACATGTGTTTAAATAGGCGCTAATTACACGCCATTTTGCGCTATTGAAATTAAAGTTTGCGTTTCCACAGGAAATAAGTTGTAGCAAAAATTTTATAAACACAGCTAGTTTCACCTCCGGGGGTTGTATAGTATCTAAGCGCACCGTTATCGACTGTCCCAAGACAATCATGAACTCCTCGGCACGGTGCCAATACCTTGAGTTGCCGATTTAGTAGCGCAGTTTACTCTGGGAATAGAATCGTTAACTAAGAAACAAAGCTGAAACGTCAACCAGAAGGATCTCGTTATTACCGTCATAGGTTAAAAAAGCAACCATCGGGTGAGCCCTGCCACCACGACAAGATGAGCCCCACGGGACGGAACAGCATATATAAAAATGTAAACATTTATAATTATTCGTATCCAATGAGCGCCTTTATTGTTTTAAGTGAATTAAGAAGTTTTTCAAAACGATTGCATTTATAACGAATGTGTTCTTATTAAATTGAATAATTCAACTAAGGAAGATGTGGTCATGACTGCTGTGGGCGCAAAAGGTATATAGAGAGTGTCCCGTAAATATTGCAACAAACGTCGGGAGGTGAAAATATACCTCTAAATATGAAAAAGGTTCCCATAAACGTACCCTTGAAGATGCGTCGTTTATTGGATACAGGTCGTTAAAGAAAAAAAATTTTTTTCGTTTTTAGTCCGTAAAATATTAAAGGTACATAAACGAGATTCGGTTGACTTATAACCACAAGGAATGACGTGTTGTGCAACGTAGGAGGTAATTTTTAATAAATACTTGGTAAATACATAATAATTGATTTTAAATTTGAAATACTAAAATGTTGCATTTCCCGTTGTATGTGTAGGGTAGAAGTACCGGTTGCGGCCACCTTAAGCAAAACTTTAACTTCCGTTATATACAGGTTTTATATTTATTTACTCTTATTTATCTCTTTTAAATACCTACCTCAGGCTAGCCACAGGTCCCTATATTCGGTTAGAAAGAGATAGACGATGACTAAAATATTGAATAAGACAAGGACAGAATTTAAAATGTGAATAAAACAATTCACATCATTGCCGGCTGTAAAACCACCAGTACTCTTGCTCCAGTTAAGGCCATATGTAGTTTTGTAGTTGGATAGAGTGCTTGAAGTTTAAAAAAATAATAAAACTTTATTTTTGAGTATATTACATAATTTTAAAAACTTAAAATAGGTACATGGCAGATAAACTAAACAAAACACATAAATGAAGGTAGTTATATGAATAAAAAAACGACTATTTTAACACATACCTCTGCATTTATTTACTTCAAATTGTTCCATTTCTGGTACAGAAAAGTCTCCTTGAGAATTACCTTTGATTGGCTTATTAATGCTTTCAACTATTTCATCTTTTTTATAGTTAATTTCATCTTTCTTTTCTGGCCATTTCCAATTGTTAATCGCTATTGTCATTATACTGATAGTATATTCTTCACATATTGTCGTAATTTGTCCGGAATAAAAATTGCGTTCAAACCTTACGTTAGTTCTGACTCTATTACATTATTAATTGACTGCAATTAGTTTGCTGGTTTAGATTTTGCTTCTTGTGTATTTTGTTCATCAGATTCTTGATTTTTGTTCTCCTCTGATTCTTTATCCTTGTTATCATTAATATTTACTAATTGTTCTTCTATTTCTGCGTCATTTGTTGCCAATTCAGTAGCTGCCTTTTTACAATTTTTGCGATTGCGTTCTGTACTCGTTTTATTTATTTTTTATTTTCTTTTACTTGATTTCTTCGCCTTTAGGAGTTCAATATGTTTTTGTTTGTTTTCAGATCTTTTTATTTCATTATCTTCTTTTCTTTTAAGAGCAGTAAGCTTAATTCGTTTCTTTTTTCTTCATTTTTGATTCAACTTTCGCTGGTTAAAACGCTAGAAATATATTCCTTCTTTTTCATAACTGAGTTAATCTTTGGCTCTAGTATCAATAACACGCTACTCAAAATTTCTATTTGATTAGTTTTTGTAGCAATATTTTCATTTCCTTTTACCAAAATATTTGGTACATGCACTGTGGAGTCGCACGGAAATTCCTTTTGCTGGGTTTCTCTATCACAGGGCTTAGTTTGACATATTCATTTTTTCAGAGTCTAAGTTGAGATCTACATTCTACTCAGCTTTGGTTGGAGTTCTTCAGTAATTTTTACATTTTCTTTGTCATATAAGTGTTTCTCCAAGTCCAATTTCGTCTATGTTCGTTATTAATGTTTTGTTCAACTTCATTTTTAGCTGATTTTTCTGAATGTATCGCGGCCTATGGTTGCACTTTGAGATGTAACGTGTTCAAATTCAGGAAAAGAAAAGTTAATAAAATCTTCTGAATAAACAGTGGTTGTTTCAATATCCTTCTGTTGAGCCTCATTTTCGATGTCGTTTATAATTTTTTAATGCATTGTCTATTTTTTTCTCAATATAAGCTTAAAATTAACAAAATCTATTTCTATATTGTTAGGGTTTTCTATTTGTAATTGTTCCACTGACAGTTCATTCAGTTTGTTACTGACATTTATGACGTATTTGCTATAGTCCACATTTTCAGTACTAAATGGATATAACCTACATTTTCTAAATCCGTTTACGATAGTTGACTGAACGAGACCTTTATTATTATTTGATTGAGAAGATTTGGAACATCTTGTTTTCGTATTTCCACTCCATCACGAGCTATTCTCCATGTTTGTAGTGCTTTCCACCAATGGCATTTTAAAAGAAAAAAGGGCCACATTAAAGGGTTGTAATATGTGGGTCGTGTTGGGATATAGGCAAACAATTGTTGTATCATTATCTCTGCAAAATCTGCTAGGTTGCAGGCTTAGGTACGAAAAATGCCGATCTAAAAAAACGAGAACTGGCAAAGTAATCCGTACTTCAATAGGAATGGATGGAACCCGTTAACAAAATATTCGTATAATGATTCTGCTGTCACCCAGCCATTTTTCGACTTTCCTATTCCCCAGTGTGGAGATGCGGAATTAAAATAAGTGGAGGGAATTCTTTCAAATTTATACATCGTAAGTGGAGGGGCATAATCCCCTACAGCGTTCACTGCAACACGTCTGGTAATGTTTCCTTTATCGCTATTTGTTGATGTTGTATAAACGTGTTTGCCCTTTTCGGCAATGACGCAGCCTCCAGGTGGATTTAGGTAGAAGGATGTTTCGTCGATGTTCTATACATGTTTTGGATCACTAAGTACTGCGGATTGCTTCCCAAGATCGTCGAACGTACTTCGGAACCATTTACTGATTTTGTCCCCAGTGTTAGCAGCACGTGCATTACTAATATATTCAGACCGTTTAACGGATAGCTCCTGATGGCGGGTCATGAATGCTTCAAGTCATTTGCGACCCGGAAAATTATTGGTAAAGGGAGTTTTCTGTTTTGTCTCGTTTAATATTTTCTGTACCGAATAGCAAAGACCCTCTTTGTTAACGGAAATCCCCTAGAACATGATGCCTTCATCCATTCACATAACGTATTTTCTACGTCATGACCCAACACAGTTTGGTCCCACTTTTCCGAAAGTTTCAGAGCGAGCACTAGATAGTTTGTACCTCAAAGTACTTCTGGGAACTGCGAAGGTTTTAGAGACTTTAAATACTGGCATCCCACCTCTTGCAGCCTCTAACGCATTTTTTAGTTGTTCAAATGTGTAATTAAATAAAAGTGTGGTTCTTCTATTTTTAATACGAGTTTTTTTTGTTTTTTGGCATGGTATTCCTAAACAAAAAACTAAATTTTAGTACAATTTAACGTACCTACTTGCCCTAAAAAACTGCGTGAAAACATTTTGGCCAGGGGTATTTATTCAAATATACCAGTTCCGGCCACAGTGGCCGCAACTAGAAATTCTATGCCTATGTAGACGCCATTGTAGTGGCCACATTTGGATATTTATAATAAGCTCGTACGCCCTTTCCGGCCACTACATTTTTGACTAAACTAAATCAAAAAATTAAACTATTTACTTGAAAACAGGATTTTTATTAATATTAAATCAGCGTAAAAACCTATATTATTATATTATATTATATTCTAATTACTTGGCAAATAAATAAACAATGTACACAGTAATTAAAAATTATTATTAATTTTATACATAAATAAAAAGTTTACCTCGAGTAGGATTTGAACCAACGACCTGTACTTTGGTAAAGTACCGCGCTAGCCAACTGCGCCATCAAGGTTCAAGCCCCAATCGTATGTAAATCTTGTTTTTATGTATGTAGAACTGATGTAAATTCTAAACAAAAAAAACTTATAATAATGTACAGAGTGTGTGTTGTAAGACGTTCCTATATGTTATTTGGGAACTTCTAACATATACAACAAAATTTTTATATAAAAGTTGCTTGGTTCAATGGGAACTTTTAATTTAATTACTTTTGTATAAAAAGGGTGCTTCAAGTTAGGGGTACTAATGTCAACTTTGAAATATTTTTTACATATTTAGATTCTCTGTGTTAAAATAGTATATTTTTGTAAAGAAACTCTTTCAAAATTTTGCATAGTTTAGGTGTAAATTGAGGGTATTAGTTTTTATCATGAACTTACACTGTTATGAAATTAATTGCTACAAGTGAAATAATCATAATTTAAAAGTTATTTTTATATTTTTTATTGTTGTTGTCCTTAATAGTTTCTATTATAAGTAGCTCCTATTTCAATACGGGGTGTTTTCTCCGGGAGTCCCATGAAAATATTTGAAATGCCAAAAACATGGTTATTATAAATGCGACATCCTATATATTTTTTCTAGGTAAACTCCATAATAAATTTCTTATCGATTGGTGTGTCTATATATATATATATATATATATATATATATATATATATATATATATATATATATATATATATATATATATATATTGTAATGATTAATTTGATTATTGGCTGCAATATACTAAAATTGCGCCACGTTTGGTGCTATTTATTTTTTGGTAATGATTATTTTTGATTAATTAGAATTTTGTATTATTGTAATTTGTAATGTAAAAGAAATTAAGATCAAATGCATTAGAAGATTGTTGTGTATTTTATTAAAATATCAGTACGATGTGCCTCGGCTATCATTCTCTGGGGATAGGGATCAATATAGCTTATGGCTAAAATCATATAACCATAAATAGAGCTCTTAACCAAAATAAATTCAATTGTGAATTTTAACAAGTATGGAATTATATTCTATTTTACTATTCATTGAAAACACCATGTATCAATTCAATGATATCGTGTTGTGCGCATGCATAACCACATTAATCCACATTAAGAAGAATATATTTTTTTGTAAGTTCCCTTTCCTTTTTATAACAATAATAACTCAACATAAATTCAATACATGATTTTGTTATTTCCAGACCAGCATGCAATTTACTAATATCCTTTACACGAATGCATATAAATAATACACAATGATAAACAACATAACCTCAAATAAGTACAACGTTTACTTTTCCCTTGTCTTTAGCTGCACCATAATACAATAATAGTAAACCAATGTCCATATCAGCTGTGGTTTTAATTCCATACATCAATTTTTCATTGCCGGAAATCCATCAGCATAATAATTTCTAATATCCGTATCAGAAATTAATTCCAATTCCAATATATGCTCCAACGAAGGAAGATCAACAGCACTAGCGATTATGTTAATTATGCTGCTTAAATAAATTAGTCTCGCGGTGGAAGTTCTCAAGCCATAGGTATGTGGCTTAAATATTTTCCTTAAACACTTTACTTTAAGCACTTTTATTTTAATTATAATTTTGATAAATTTAATAAGTTATGTTTTAGGTTTCTTTTTCGAATGTTTATTTTCTTGCGCCATTTAATAATTTTTATTTCCATTCAATAATAAGGCATGGATAATCCGCATAAACTAATTTTAATTTAAAACGAAAATACATTACGAACACTGGTATAACGACCACTCGTTATCGAAAAACATACTACCGGAACTTAAATTACGATAAACAAACTTATTTACAAAATATTTGAATTTTAATTATTATAAGTTTTTGTTATGAGCGAATAAGTTCAAAGATAAACATGTAATTAAAAATTATTATTAATTTTATTAAATACATAAATAAAAAGTTTACCTCGAGTAGGATATGAACCTACGACCTGTACTTTGCTAGATTACCGCATTAACCAACTACGCCATCAAGGTTCAAGCCTCAATCGATGCAAATTTTGTCTTTATGCATGTAGAACTAATTCTATTGGCTAAGCACTTTTCTAAAATTTGCAAAATCTTAATTTTACACATAACTTCCATATACATGTTCAGATCTTAAAACTAAAATCATTTTGGATTCTACACAATTTTTCTTTCTTTAGATACCAATTTTGCTATGCTTTGTTCCAATATTTACAATTTAACTATTGCACAAAATTTTTATGTACAAATCTCTTTAACTAACTTAATCCACTAAGACCAGAAATGGATTCTGTGGGTCAAACTAAACATAACAATAACACAGTCTCAAACACTTTTATGGTTTACTAAGAAAAATTCCATCTCACATTTTAAATTGGAATTTTTTGACCTGGTTTTTTTCCAAATACGTCATTATGTAAGTTTTTAACATATTGTTTCTTGACATTCTTCAACTCTGTTGAAGTTTCACATACATTACCACATGCTTTAACTTCTTACGTTGTTTTAAACAATTTTACTTATATTTGTTATATTTGTTTTAGAATAGAAGTATAATATACTGCTACAATGGAATATACCTATACAAATGGATTTACATGTATTGCGCAGAAGAAAACTACATATAATTCAACTTCGAAGACGCTCGGAAAGTAATATAATGACAATTCTCATTGTTCAGCCATGTTCATACTTTTATATTTATGAAAATTAATTCAGTTAGCTAACAACATGCCATATAACAACTCTTGTACATAGTAAGATATGTTTATTTAGTTCCATCGAACTCTCTTTATGTCTACACTAACTTTTTAACTCATCTCAACATCTCAAAAAAAATATATATATATATATATATATATATATATATATATATATATATATATATGAAATATTTATCGCGTCCTTCAGGTATGTTTGTATGCGTGTAATCGTCGGTAATAGGACCAAGGCAGTCGTTTAATGAAACACAATCAACGCTGATGTTTCGTTTTATTAATTAAAACTTCTTCAAAGCTGTATTAATTAGAAAACAAGAAGTTACGGATATGTTTAAAAAAAGCTTTAGTGCAGGTCGTTACCCAGGTAGATTAAATAAATTATTGAAACACTAATTAGAAGATTAGACCGACGAAGCCACGTTTAGTACAAGTGGAATGTTCAAACGGCAAAATTATCACTACTGGTACAAAAGAAATTTATCAAGAGCAAAAAAAATTAAAAAACAAGTCAGAAAAAGTGTTAATGTTTGATGTCCCATTATCGGTGATATCATACTGGGCGAAATATTTTTGAATGGTTTTATGAATGGTCGAAGGTATAGGTATGTTGGAAATCCAAATTAGCGAAATCATTCAAACATTGCCCGCGCACATTCAAGAAAGTATTATTTTTCAACAAAATAGTGCACCGTACCACTACAGTGAAGTAGTAATAAATTTTATTACTGTAAATTTTATTACGATTATATGAAAAAATGGCACCATCCTCTGGCCCCTAAGGAGTCCCGATTTGTTCCCATTGGATTTCTTCCTGTGGGATACATTAAAGAATCGAATCTGCAAAAGTCGAACCAACAACATTGAAGAACTTAAACAAAAAATTAGTTACTAAATTGAAGCATTAAATAATTCAGATGCCGTAATAAATGCAATTCGGTTCTCGGAAACTGGATATACTACATGCATAGCTACCAATGGTGGATATATTGAAAATTTATTGTAAAATTTGTTGAAAGTTACAGTTATCTTTGATTTTTGTTGTGTTAAATTGTTTCAATAAAGGGTCTTGGTCAATTTGCTGTTTTATTATGTTTAAATATAATTTTATTCACTAAAAATTGATAAAAGCGCTCAAAACATCTAAACCTTTGGATTTAGGGATAGAATGTATATACCAATCGATAGGAAATTTGTTAGGGAGTTTACCTATAGAAAAATATATAGGTTGTCCCATTTAAAATAACCCAGTTTTTCAAATAGTTACTAAGGTGCCCTGAAAAAAAAACACCCCGTATAAAAATAGAAGCTACTTATAGTAGAAACTATTCAGGATTATATTTTTTACATCATAAGGGTGATGTAAAAATATAAAATTATTTTTAAATTATAATCATTTTAAATCTAGCAATTAATTTTATAATGGGGTAAATCCGTGATAGATACTACATATGCTCAATGTACAGGTTGTCCCATTTTCGTATGTTTTACGGGGTATCTCGCGTATTTTTAGGTTAGAACCTTGCGGTTTTGGCGACACCGTGCTATTTTTTAATGAAACCAAAGATGCACTAATCAAATTTGCCATAGGCATCTTAGTTAGTGTGCTACAGGGTGATTTTGGAAAAATTGCATTTTCAGTCATCCCCTGTAACTATAACAGACATATTAAAAAAGTAAAAAATGATATTTGTAGATTTTTTTACGTAGAATCAAGTGGCGTACTCAGATTCTCTTTAGAGGTAACAGTTTTTGAAATATTGACATAATCTATTTTTTTATGGGACACCATATATATTTTTTTTAAATCTTTTTCTCTTTGCCAAGAGCTTTTCAAAAATATAGATAGTCTATATTTATTTTTATAAATAACATGACAAAATGATTTTTTTCTATAATTTACATTGATAATAGTGGATAGCCGTGGGTAACCATGGTAACGCAAAAAACAAAATAATTAATGTTCTGCCATTACTTAGGTATTTAATTTTTGAAGTTTCTGCTTCTCTCAAATTATTCCTGGTTACATTTTCCCAAATTTAGTGCAGATATTTATTGTTATTCGTTGTTTTTGTTTATTGTTATCGTTCTTGTTCTTGTTGTTGTTGTTGTTTAATTATTTTTTAATATGGCTCGAAACCAAAAATTTGAAAACCTTGAGAAATATGATATGAATACCTGCTTCATATTATCTAATGAAAAAGTAGACCAGGCCTTAGAACTCTATCTGAACAGGTCAGTTAATCTTTACCTTAGAATTTGTATTTATTTTATATACCTACTTTGTCATATAATCCCGAAAGAAGACAACCCGACAGAAGAATATTTCAAAAATTAAAATTTAATCTTTGCCAACATGGATGTTTTGACAAACCTCGACCCCGAGTTTACAATAAAGAGAACGAGGAATCAGAGATCAACGTTTTAGCAGTTGTTCAAGCCACTCCTGAAACCTCGTGCAGGAAAATAGATGAAGAGACCGGTGTGTCTAAAATAACAGTGCAAAGAATTTCAAAAAAACATAACTTCAAACCCTACAAGTATAAACTTCATCATCTGCACCCTGGTGATGCTGAACATAGATTCGAGTTCTACAATTGATTTATAAATATGAAAACTCAGGACAATAATTTTGAAAAGAAAATAATTTGGTCAGACGAGGCACATTTCACAAGTTCGGGAATACTTAATTTGGGGCCAAGGAAACACCCACGTGATTTTTGCAAGAGAGCATCAAGACAGGTTCGGATTTAATGTCTCCTGCTTTATTTTTAACCGAAAAATAGTTTACAAGATTTATGAAGAAAACCTAAACTCTAATGGGTACCATGAACATTTTAGAAGATATTCCACTGGCTCAACTGAATGATATATCCTTCCAGCAGGATGGGGCTCCAGCCCACAATGCTAGAATAATACAAAACTGGCAAAATGAACGTTTTCCCAGGAGATGGATTGGAACAAATGGACCTGTTCGATGGCCAAAAGCGAGAGATCCGGTGATCGTGGTGATCACCGGATCTCTCGCTTTTGGATTTTTTTTTGTGGGGGTATTTAAAGAATAAAATTTATTCAAGGCAATATGCCAACATGCAACAATTAAAAATTGCAACGGAAAATGCTTTTGCAGAATTACGAAGACAATCATTTATTTTGGAAAATGCTATTGAAAGAATTTATAAACTTTGTGAAACTTGTAGGAGACATAATGCTCTGCAATTTGAACAATATTTGTGATTATTTAATTATTTTGTTTTTTATCAATGTAAATTATAGAAAAAATCATTTTGTCACGTTATTTATAAAAATAAATATAGACTATGCTATATTTTTGAAAAGCTCTTGGCAAGGGAAAAAAGATTTAAAAAAAATATATAGGGTGTCCCATTAAAAAAAAGTAGTAGGTTATGTCAATATCTCAAAAACTGTGACCTCTAAAGAAAATATGAGTATCGCCACAGGATTCTACGTAAAAAAATCTACCAATATCAGTTTTTACTTTTATAATATGTCTGACAATAACAGAGTTACAGGGGATGACTGAAAACGCAATTTTTCCAAAATCACCCTGTAGCACACAAACTAAGATGGCTATGGCAAATTTGATTAGTGAATCTTTGGTTTCATTAAAAAGTAGTACAGTGTCGCGAAAACCGCAAGGTTCTAACCTAAAAAATAAGCGACCTAAACTATGCAAAATTTTGAAAAAAGTTTTATTACAAAAGTATATTATTTTAACTAAAATCTAAATACGTAAAAAAGATAGGGTGTTTGTTGCATTTAAAATTTTAAAGTTGATATCGGCACCCTTAACTTCAAGCACCCTGTATACACGAAAAGTAAATAAATTAAAAGTTCCCATTGAACCAAGCAACTTTTATATAAAACTTTTTTTGTATCTCTTACAGGTTCCGAAATAACATAAAGGGGCGTCTTACAACACACCCTGTACTTACCCCTATTTTTAACGAAATCCTAAAGGAACGTTGCCGGTAATAACACCAAACGTTTAACATTGTCACATGGATCGACTAGTAGCGCCACATAGCGACAGATTTCTTAACTAATACTAAAAGATTTGAAATTTGGCGGTTAAATTTTATCGATTGCCTTTCATTTATTGTTTTCTTACAAAGTAGATAAACAGACAACAGTAGCCGCAACTGGGTTTGATGGCCGGTAATCGTACCTATACCCCAGTAAATAAAATTTATCCTAGGCGAGAACCTTTCTCTGTGCGTTGTACATTTTTTATTAAAAATAACCATACCGAACGAACGATTTATAAATAGTCTTGTATGGAAATTTTTAATTATTATCTACATGTATCTTTTAAGCAGTTTCGTGCATGTTCAAAGCAAATAAATAATAAGAGGTAACCTTTGTAACAAATTAAAAAAAAATTACGTAAATTATACATCTAAAGATTATGGGAACGGAATTAACCTAAATTTAATTTGAGACCCGATAGAATGCATATTAAGTAAAAAAGAAACAAACATCATACGTAGGCGTTTTAGAAAGGATATGGATTGTATATCAATTCCAGTTAGTTGCGAGTTTGTCTATTGAATGGAGCATAATTTCCACATCGAATGAATAATCCATATTAAACATTAATTGTCGACTTAATAGTAACAGTAGCAATAACAATTTTCGTATAAACAAAGCATTAATTATTATAATTGCAATACCACGCTGAGTTAATATTGAAGCATCAGATAAATTTCTGGTAAGAAATTATATTTAAAAAAAAGCCAATGGGAAATTATCTCAGCTACTGGATCAAGCTTACCTTGACATATTCGTGCTAAGAACTAATATGATCGATCTGATATAACGATTATAAGAATTACTCTAACCCATAAATTTTGTTTTATCACGATTTAAATATCCCCCCTTTTAGAGATACTTCGTTAATCGACTCTTTAGTTTAGATTCCATCTTAGCGATTACTTTATAAAATCGGTTATGTTTTATATTTTTTAAATTATTAACAACATATTAAAGAGTAATTATGTGCCTACCTCTAGATTATGTACTGATATTTGATCATAAATCAGCGAGCTCCGTGTATATGTAAACGTAGTAAGTAAAATGTCATGTATCTGGTTAAGTTGATAATGTACGTAATATGTGCATATAATAAACGTAAGATTCACTAAGCTAATGTTTTTTTCTGATCAACATTTAATTAAAAAGTTAATTGTGGGTGTTAAAAAAATGAGTGAATGTGATCTTTTTTGTGTAAGGTGTGTGAGGCGATGTTTTAACATTTATATTAAAGCAACGTATTAATCAAGTTGTCAAAGTACGCACATATTTACATTAAAGAATCAAGTTAATGTTAGATATATCTGTAAAGATTTAATTTTACAACGCGTGGTGAGAGTTTAACAGAAAACCGTGAAAAAGATAAATTACCGTAGTTTAACCACTAAATCATTGTTTGAAAGTGAAGAACTTTTTAACTTAACATAGAAAAACATATTAGCTGTTCAATAGAAACAGAAATTAATTACTTGGGAGTATGTAAATTTTATTTTATTTTTTTTACTTATAGTATTCCCGAACAAGCTAAGATATGCTTAACGTGCTAAAGCACTCAGGAACACTGAGAGGGTTTAGGGATATCGTTTGGTTGCCAAAAAATGTTTATGAATGGCTAGCTTAAATTGTCTTAAGTCAAAGTTTGGAGGAAAACAGGAACTGGGTAGTGCATTCCACAATTTGGTCGCCGTGTGGAAAAATGTAGATTGAGCCCGTTTAGTGTGACACGATGGAATTTTGAGTGCGTAATTATGGTGCGAATGGGCAAACCGAGTGTTCCTAGCGAAGATGCCCAGCGAAGGAGTGTATTTCGGAGGTACACTTGCCATGCCAATAGCAGTAGAACAAGGAAAGAACAGAAACTATTCTTCTATGCTCAAGAGGCTATAGGTCAGAAGTCAGAGGCGGGTCATTTAATAAAATAATTTTTAATACCTATATTATTATGCAAAACACATATCATGTACCTATGAAAATATTGTTTTTCATACAGTACCAGCAATATTTCCATTTGTAATTGCCATACATATATACAGGGTGAATCTTATCTAATCCGCCAAAATTAAAGGAGTACTAGAACTCATCATTATAAGCAAAAAAGTTCATATGTACATGGGTCCGGAAATGCTTCGTTTTCGAGATACAGGGTGTCAAAGTTGAAAATCGCGTTTTCTTCAATATCTTTCGACTGTTTCGAAATAATCTCATGAAATTTCGTATACGATGGTTTTTTGAAATGAAATATTCAAATTTGTGGTCCATTTAGTTGTGGTTTCTAGAGGGCGCCAGCGGCAACCATTTCGACCCCTTTAAATCGTTGCAATTTTTTTGTACTACACTGTATACCATTTTGGACTAGAAAAATCGATTCTTCTATCTTTTCTGCTAAAAAAAAGCTATATTTTAGTGATGTCGCTAGGAGCAACCGTTTCTGAGAAAAACACATTTAAAACTCACAATGTTTATTTATTTAAAACTTGAAAGGAGCACTAAAATATCCAATATTAAAAAACAAGAAAAGAAATTAATATTAAAAGTAAACATGTTCTTTTGATAACAACTGTTCAAACAACTGTCCCAAAAAAAAACCCGTATACGAAATTTCATGAAATTATTTCGAAACAGTCGACAAATATTGAAGAAATCGCGATTTCTTTTTTCAACTTTGACACCCTGTATCTCCGAAACGAAGCATTTCCGGACCCATGTACATATGAACTTTTTTGCTTATAATGATGAGTTCTAGTGCTCCTTTAATTTTGGCGGATTAGATAAGATTCACCCTGTATAAATAATGTTAGATGAAGTTATTGATGGTGAAAGAAGTTACGTGTGGGCAACGTATATATTTTGCACGGTTTGACGGGTGACAACTGTTATTCGATAATTATAATTTTTTATGCCTGTCTACTATAATAGTACATTGTACAGAAAAGTACTGTTTTTACCACACTAGACATTTTTGAAGAAATATAAAGTATACATTTCTAGACACGGCAACATTATTTAGAAGTATACGTTTCTGTTTTACATGTTTATCTTTTCTTCTGTAATTATTGTTATAAATAAATATCATTATAGACGTTATATATGTTAAAACTAATGGGTCCTGTAGTAATTAGCGCTTTCATTAAAATGACTAACAGACGTATGATAGTAACAAGAAACGTTTCTCACCGTCAACGAGAAATAAAGAACGTAAAACGGCATTTTTTATCAAAACCAATTCATGAACTAGTGCAAGGCCGCTTGCTTTTCGTTAAAACCAACCGCGAACTAATTTTCCTTAATTTACTCTAAGCCACGTTATCTTTGCTCTAATGGATTTTGCAAGACCTTAATGAGCTTGTATATTTTTTATAGTTTACAATTAAAATATAATACAGACTTCCTCTCGCTAATTAGTTAGACTAAATAAGCAAAATTGCTTGACTTATGCCAGGTATAAATATATCTAAAATTAACGGTTAAAGTATTTTCAAGATTCGAAAATAATCGACACGTTGTACTTAAATTATTGGTACATTTAAATAAAGAGTTTACAGTAATTTCATAGATTACCTCTAGTGTGTCTTCATGCAATCAAGACTATCATCAGCCACTAATTAAAAAATGCGACATTCCGAATGCTGTTTGTGAATTTACAATGGGGATTTGAGCTTTTGTATCAGGACCTGCATTATATACCTATTAGTCATAATGTTAACCATATATACTACTCCAGCAGATTCCACAAGTCAAAAACCAACATTTTGCGCTTTATGGAACATAACTAAATAGGAACAAGATTTAATCAGTCACTATACGGACATTCTTAACCTATTCATATTTGCTCATACACACACACGCACGCACGCACGCACGCACGCACACTCACACTCACACTCACACTCACACTCACACTCACACTCACACTCCACACTCACACTCACACTCACACTCACACTCACACACACACTCACACTCACACTCACACTCACTCACACTCACACTCACACTCACACTCACACTCACACTCACACTCACACTCACACTCACACTCACACTCACACTCACACCCACACTCACACTCACACTCACACTCACACTCACACTCACCTCACACTCACACTCACACTCACACTCACACCTCACACTCACACTCACACTCACACTCACACTCACGCTCACGCTCACGCTCACGCTCACGCTCACGCTCACGCTCACTCACGCTCACGCTCACGCTCACGCTCACGCTCACGCTCACGCTCACGCTCACGCTCACACTCACACTCACACTCACACTCACCTCACACTCACACTCACCTCACACTCACCTCACACTCACACTCACCTCACACTCACCCGCACGCTCACCGC
>JARFJB010002176.1:1070000-1275000 GCA_036346205.1 Vesta saturnalis | reverse complement strand
CACCACACACAGACACACACACACACACACACACACACACACACACACACACACACACAATGCACAATGAAAAGGACGTTGATGCTTATGGTTCATCAAACTTTACTTAACTAGTAGGTTCTGTAATTATTTTGGATAATGCATCTTGTAGAAAGATAGAAATGGTGCTAACTAATTTATGGTGCAAAAATCAACTCATGGAATCATTTAAAGAACAACAAACGTAAACTGTAGATGGTGTCTCAGAAAGGCGTTAAGTATGCACATTCGTCACAAGTTAAATTGCAATACAAAAAAAAGAAGCTGAAAAATAAAAGCTGCACTAGGTGCTTCATTCGAACCTAAATCTCATTGAAGTGGTATGGACGCAAGTATAAAAATTAACAATACTTCACTGAAAGTAGGAGATATGTCTGAGCTAATTAAAATGAGTTATAATAATATTACAGCACAAAATTGGGAAAATTACGTTAGTTATGTGAAAAAAACTGAAAATAATATGTTGACAGTACCGAAAATGTGGATGACGCAAGTTAACAAAAGGAAGCATGACATTGTTGACAGTGAACCAGCCTAGTTTTGATGAAGATAATTTACTAATTAGGTAAGACAAAAATTCCACAAAGTAAGTTAACAAAATATGTATACAGTGTGATTCCGAATTAGATACCAACCTTCAAGGAGGTGTTAGTATGGCTCATTTGTGGTCGATTGAGCCATATTTACCTATATCCAAGAATTAGCGGTTTTTGAGGTATTTGAGATTCTGTGATTTTGCAGTAATTCTCTATTTTCGTTTCATATATATATATATATATATATATATATATATATATATATATATATATATATATATATATATATATATATGCGTTAGGTTGTTACTATTTCTATAAGCCTATATAGCAAAAGCGTAATTTAGAATTATTACGATTACCAAGAAATTTAAAGTAACTATGTTTCACCATGTGGCTGAATGCCGAAATAGTTAGAAGCAAAGAAAATTAAATAGTTTCCTTATTATGGTAGCGTTTGTTGGGGCGTAAAGTTATATCGTAAATAAATATGCTAAGAAGTGAGGGAAAGCATGCATTAATCATTTAGCATAAACACCTATAAAATTTAAATATGAGTAACCCTATATATAAGCACTCTAGTTCATATAAACACAAATATTAACATATCTCGTGAAGCACTCTGTATAACAACAGTCTAGTTTAGTAAGTGGCAACGTTCCAATTTACAAACTGCTGATCACTACAAATCAGTAGGTAAATAGGTATAACTGCTGTGCAATTTTTTCCAAATGCAAAGTTATTACACATGAAAATAGCCAAAAGATTGAAGCTAATGTTAGCGGTTTATTCGTCAGGAATACTTGTGTGAGTAAAGTTCATAACATTTCCACCAAAGTGTGTATAATCTTTATCGTTAGATGTAATACCATTAAAAGTTAAAAAGGGGAAGGTACCCACCCAAAATTTAGTATTACTGTAATTCGTTATAGTAGTGCGTTGCTCTTAAAATACACTGCAAATTAACTACAGCAATTGTCTATATAGCGAGAGCTTCGCCATGAAGGAATAACAAGTGAAAAAAGCTCACCAGGATGTTTCTTGTGTACAATTACTTAATTAAGTGTGCTACTATATATAAACCTAGTTATTTGTAGTAGATGAGGGTCCGATATAACGTCGTAATCATAAAGTATCTTCGGCCTAGCTATTGGAGACCATTTACACGTCATATCTCCACTCGAAAGATCGTTGACCAAATATAGTTGTAGATTTGAAGAACGAAGAACTAGAGAAACCCTTGTTTTTAATATGAGTCACATACGAAATTTCAAAAGCGTAATTTAATTTATTTTAAATTGTAAAACATGTATTTTATTGATTTAAATGTTAAAACTGAGGTGATCAGTGTAAAATAAAAAAAAGAAAGGGGTTTCGTTTAGCTCTTGATCTGACGAGAACCTTTGTTAGAAAACTTTTAATCCGTAAAAAGGAAACTAATTGTACTTAGTATAATTTTATAATAGGTAGAGAAACTACTATTAAGTAAAGATTTCATAGCAATTACAAGAAAATATCTCTCCTATATAAATTTTCTAACAAATTGGCGTCCTTCAGTTACAGAAGAAACCAGAAAGGAAAAGTTACAAGATTATTTTTAACAAATAATAATCTCGTACTAAAGTTCCGTTGCTAAGTTAACACGTTACAACATGTAGTGTCAAAATAGTAGAAAAAACCAGCTCAATGTTCCAATTTTTCGTTAAAACCATTTTTGTAAAAATTCGTGCGATACTTCCGCCAGAAAAATCTTTTCACGATTCTAAATTGAGGATAATAAAGACTTGATTTAATAGAACAGAATTTTATTCAATAATTTACATTTTGTGTTCAGAATAACCACCACTGTCCCTTATTCAAGCTAGAGCTCTCTTTCTTATTTCTTGACAGGTAATTTTTCTTTCAAAACCATTCGTCATTCTTCTCGCTCCTTCTTGTATCCTTTCTATTAATTCCTTCAGTCTTCCCCATATGTGAAAATCTGAAGGCGTTAAATCAGGGTTTCTAGCCGGCTACGCAATTGGTCCTTGCCTATCTGTCCACTGGTTTGTGAACCATTCATTCAACAACGCACAAACATTTAGACAATAATGTGCTGGACAACCGTGGTGTTGGAAAATTATGTATTGTCTATCAATGATAGGCATATCATCCAAAAATTCCTCCATGTGGTTTTTCAGAAATTCTCCATATCCTTCTCCTGTCAAGACGTTAGGAAGGAAATATGAACCTATAAATTTATTACTTATTGCGCCCAACATTCACACTAAATTTCCCTTTTTTCTTTTTTTAAAGGTGGATTTACATCAGAGCAGAATGCAAGTTATGTAAGTTAGTGATACCTTCTCTGTCGAATCTCGCTTCGGCTGTCCATAAAATTCTAGTTAAAAATCTAACATCCTCCCTGTCATTAGCGCCTGGTGGCTCCGTATGGACCCACTTACCCTTTCCCTAATTTTTAAACTGAAGCGCAGACGCGAGCGTTTCCATTCGGCGCAAAACTTGTCAGTATGGTTTTAGACGTGTTGGAGAGTTAACTCAAGCCGTTTTTATTTTTTATTTATGCATACATAAAATTGGTGTAAGTAGTTTTTAGTATATTCTAGAAATTATTGCCTAAGTATAATTATTGGTAAAAGTTATTTAAAAGTACATTTTAATACCTTATCTTCAAAAATTTTTTAAGATTTAACTTTTGATTATATTAGTGTATAAACGTCACTGGTCCCATATGGGACCGCTAGGCGTTTTCCTGGAAAAAATGCTAATTGTTTTTTTTTTTTTATTTGAGGAGTCTCACGCTTCACGAAGCGCTAGATATTGCGTGCGCTTCGGATAATGAAGACGAAGTGACAGATTTCTTTATAGAGCCCCCAGAGAGTCAGGTTTTAACGGACGGAGACCCCGCAGATGAAGATGAAGGTGGGTTTGCGGACAACCTTAGTCAACGTCAACTCCAAGCAGGTGTCGAAATTCGTTTTGTTAGCAATAAAATACTTGGAGGCCATGACAATGAACCCCGATCTCTTGAATTGACAAATGAAACAAATAGTTCCTCCCAACAGACTATTGGCAATGAGAACAACCTATCCAATTTCAACCTAGAAAAAGAAGAACCTTCATTTGAATTCTATGAAAATGCTGATTTGGAGTTTTCATATCCCCCATTTCCAGATGCCAATTATTCATACTACAGTGAAATGGATCCAGTGAAATTATTTGAATGTTTTTTTTCGGATGAATTGCTACTAAATATTATAAAGGAAACCACCAAATATGCTCTATTTATAAATTGTCCGAATCCTTCATTTTCTTTAGATGAAATGCGAGGATTTTTGGGAATATTATTGTTGTCGTTGTACAATAAACTACCCTCTAAACGCAGTTATTGGGCATCTTTTTTTGGATATGAGAAATAATATGGTGGTTGAAGCAATGAGACGTGACCGGTTTCTTCAGATATGCCGACTTATTCATTTTGCCGACAACAACGTCACAGATAAAGCAGACAAAATGTATAAATTAAGATCTTTGACGGATTATTTAAAAGAAAAGTTTTTCCTCCATTTTGTACCTGAAAGAAATTTGTGCTATGATGAGTCAATGATAAGATATTACGGCAAACACGGCTGTAAACAATTTATACGAGGAAAACCTATTCGTTTCGGGTACAAAGTCTGGAGCCTCAATACACCGACAGGATATATGATTAATTTTGAAGTATACCAGGGAAAAAATCCTAGAGCAAATATACAGTATGAACAAATATTCGGAAAATGTGCAGCTTCTCTAGTATAAATGACCAACGATTTGGATGAAAATAAAGGTATAATTTCTTTTTCGACAATCTTTTTACGGGGACTAATCTCAAATCGTTAAAAATAAACGGATATGGGGCAACGGGAACAATCCGTGAAAACCGGATTCCAAAGCAGTGTCCATTACAGTCCAAAGCACAAATTTTAAAACAAAAAAGAGGCACTTATTCATCTAGTCTGGAAGCAAAAAGTGGTATTCAGTTTATAAGATGGAAGGACAATAATGCAGTTACTATTGCCAGCACATCCTTTGGTGTGGCATCGCTACGAAATGTGGATAGGTATTCTAGACAAGACAAGAAAATGAATTCAGTCCCAAGCCCATATGCATTTTCTGAGTACAACAAAAACATGGGAGGCACCGATCTTATGGATCAAAATATATCAAAGTAAGTATAAGAATAATAATTATTTTTATACACATTTGCTGTCCTTGTATTGTTTTAGTTATCGTGTTGGAATCTGGGGAAAGAAGTGGTATTGGCTAATATTTACCTATTTTCTGGACGTGCTGTGCAAAATGCTTGGATTATCTATCGGGTCGACATATAAGCCAACTAGAATTTCAACGAGCTATTGTACAAGTAAATATAAAGTTATTTTATAATTTTAATTATTGGTTTTTAATTATATACGATTTTAGTCATATCTGATCAGATATAAGAATCCTCCAAGCCAAGGGGGCAGGCCATCTACTCCGGGAGGTGAAAGATTTCGCGTAGCTGCTAATATAAGACAAGACAGTCTTGATCATTATGTAATTCCAGTGCCGGAAGGGAAAAGAAAGCGCCGTGACGCAGCAAATTGCTCTGGGAAAGGCAGGACGATGTGTTTTAAATGTCAAGTTGGTCTTTGTATTTCCTGTTTTAAGGGCTTTCATACCACATAGATGTAAATTTTGTCATTACACTGCTGTTTTATAATATAAATATTTAAAAAAAAATTGTATGTATTTGATTTGTAAATCAATTTTATTAGGAACGCGCCTGATGGGCCCATATGGACCCACCACTTTTCTTGTAAATTTCATATAACTTTTTTTTTAATCATTTTTTTTGTACATTTTATGTACATTTTAAGGCATAAAATCCACTGAAATCATCAAAAACTAAAATTAAAAAACTCCAGCGTTAATGGGTGATAAAATGACAAAACTGAAGTCTCCTGGCAAAATCGTTCTTTTCTAACCCTTGAACTCATGTATAATGACATGGGTCTAAGCCATTCTTTTTCAACACAAACCAAGCCTTTTTTGGAAGGTCCCAAGTTCACTGGCAGCTTTGCGGGTACTCATCGCGAGAGTATCTTCAATTAGGTCTCGATTCCTAAGTGCACCAGCGTTTCTATTTTATTCACAGTACCAGTTTTTGCAATTCTGCGATAGATTGAAGAAATACACTGACATGAGGAAATCCTCCGTTGGGAAATCTCCTTGCGTATTCTCTACTTTATCCATACATAAAGAGAGTATCAACATATTCAGCATTAATAAATTTAACCATCTCAAATACAAAACAAATGATTAATAATGTATAAGTATACGAACTAGAAGAAGAACTAAACCAAATTAAGTGGGACATCATCGGCCTATCAGAAACCAGAAGAAAAGAAGAAAAAACAATACAACTCACTTCTGGAAACGTTCTGTATTACACGGGCAATAATCAAGCCAACAAGCCCTACTACGTCACATGATGATGACGAAGTAGAAAGTTTCTACGAAGATATAACCAAAGCAATAGACGAATGCTCATCCCAATATACAATAACTATGGGAGACTTCAACGCAAAACTGTGAGTTAGAATAGATGATATAGAAGAAAGAATAGGAAGATATGGAATCGGAAATAGAAACAGCAGAGGAGAAATGTTATATAATTTCCTAGAACAACAATCGCTATTCGCTATGAATACATTTTACAAAAAGAAACCACAGAGGAAATGGACCTGGATCAGCCCCAACGGCACCACTAAGAACGAAATTGACTACATCTTAACGTCTTCTAAGAACATGGTTAAGGATGTAAATGTTTTAAACAGATTCTTGGTCGGGAGTGATCACAGGTTAGTCAGAGCAAAGATGGAGATAAATGGGAAGCTAAATCGGATGTAATGGATAAGAAATAAAAGGTCGGTAGTGAATACGGAAACAATAAAAGATAATAAAGAAACATACCGGAACAACATTGCGGAGAAACTAAGAGTACAAGGAAATTATGCAACCAAAACCATTGAAGAAATAAATAATATTCTCACCACAGAGATAATAGAAACTAGTGAAAAATTACCGAAGAAGAAATTACAAAAAGAAGATCCTATCACGAATGAGACGAAACAAATGTTAAAAAAGAGGAGAGACCTAATACAGCAAGGGAAACAAAAGTCCGTAGAATATACAGAATTAAATAAGCTAATTCGCAAGACCATTAAGCAAAATATAAAGATAAAAAAAGAAAAAAGAATAACAGAGGTTATAGAAAATAATAGAAACATGAAAGTACTCAGATCAACATTGGGCAGAGCACAAATAATAGCGTTAAAAGACGAACACGGTGAAGAAGTTAGGGGGAAATCAAAGATTAAGAGACGAATAGAAGAATATTATAAAAACTTGTATGAATCAAAGACGACAGTACCAGTAACAACCAAGAGAAAATTACAGAAGAAGGTGATAAACGTCAATTCCTAAGACATACCAGAAATAACAGAAGAGAAAATAGAAAGCAACATAAGAAGGGGGAAAGAAGTGGTAAATACTCTAAAAATATTACTGAATAGATGTCTAGAAGAAGGTACCATACCTGAAACATGGAAAAACGCAATCGCTATATTGTTTTTCAAGAAGGGCGATAGATGCGACCTGTCAAATTATCGACCTATAACACTACTGTCCTAGATCTACAGATTATTAACCAGAATAATAGCTAAAAGAATTAACAATAAACTAGAGCTATATCAGACACGCGAACAAGCGGGATTCCGCAAAGAATATAGCGCGAGTGATCATATCTTAACTGTTAGAACTTTGTTAGAGAATACCATAGAATACAATTTACCACTGTTTATCGCACTGGTTGACTATGAGAAGGCCTTCGACACCATCGAAACATGGGCAGTGGAAGCAGGGCTATGGAATAGCAGAGTAGACTATCGATATATGACCTTGATCCATAACATACATAAAGATTGTTCAATCACAGTCCGAACGCAACATGACACAGATCATATACCCATCAAACGAGAAGTAAGACAGGAAGACACGATCTCACCGAAACTGTTCATTAACACACTGGAGGATATGTTCAAGGAATTAAACTGGGAAAAAATGGGAGTAAACATTAACGGTGAATATTTAAACCATCTTAAATACGCAGATGATCTAATTTTGATAGCTACAAACGAGAGAGATTTACAAACTATGATACAAGAACTGAATGACGAATCAAATAAAATAGGTCTAAGAATAAACAAAGCAAAGACGAAGGTGATGACCAACACCGACCATATGAAGTACACCGAAGAACTAAGCTCGGATGGGCAGCCTTTGGGCGACTAAGCTATATACTGAAAAATAAATCAATTCCCCATTACATGAAAACTAGGGGTTTCGATCAGTGTATTCTGCCTGTCATGTCATATGCCGCACAGACCTGGGTATTTACAAAGAAGAATATGGGCAAACTAATAAAAACACAACGCGTCATGGACAGGCAGATGCTGCGTATCACTTTACGAGACAGGAAAAGAAATACATGGATAAGGAATGTAACTAAAATAATAGACATAAGACAAAGGGTCGCTAGCCTGAAATGGAGATTCGCTGGACATAATGCAAGGCAGAGAGATAGTAGGTGGAATATGATCATCCAAACATGGCGCCCATGGTTAGGAAAGAGAGCGAGAGGACGGCCCCAGATGAGGTGGTCAGATGATGTAAAGAAACATGCTGGATTAATGTGGAAGAGAAGGGCAGAGAATAGAGACAATTGGGGAGATCTACATCGAAAAATGGATCGAAAAGGGCTGAAAAGAAGAAAGAAGAGAAGAAGTAAATGACAACAAATAAACAATAATAACAAGAACAATGAATTCAAATGAAAATTATCAGTCAAGGAATAAGAAAGGGACCTCAAGCTTGTATAACAGACGGTGGTGGTTATTCTGAACACAAGATGTAAAATTATTAAATAAAATTCTCAGTTGTATTGAATCAAGGCTTCAATGAATTATTATTCTCAATTTAGAATTTTCAAGAGGTAGCGCGGCTTAAAAGCTATTTCTGGTAGAACTATTGAACGAATTTTGACAAAAATGGTTTTATCGGAAAACTAATACTTTGAGCTAGTTTTTTTGGACTATTTTAACACTACATGTATAGAATAGTTTAAAAGTTATAAGTAAAGGCCGGATTTTTCCTATTTTGCCTGTTTATTTTTCTAATAGGTATTCATACTTTAATAAATTATAAATTCGTTTTCAGAGGTGGGGATGCTTCTACAGACATTTTATTTTGCCTAAAATTGCCTGTTTGAAGGGTTTTGCCTAACATTTGCCTGTATTGACAATTTATAACCATGTGCCTTTTTTTCTGGTATGTATCGACAGTTTTTAAATAATTTTCGCAATCGAAAATATTGCCTGAAAATAATAGGTACATTATCCACAAGCTAGCACGGTTTTTCTACTGCCTTCTTAAGCGTGAGCCACTAATGACGTGACAACCGATAAGCTGCAGTTCACTGTCGGTATTTAAAAATAGGTACTAAAATAACAATTAGCTCTCATAAAGTAAACATTTTCCAAGAAGTACTCGATGTGTTCCGAACAGAAATCCTCATACCGAAGTTGTATTTTGCGTTCTGCCGTATTTGTGTGTGCAACTCTCTGTTAAGCAGTGCTGCAGTTTGTTTAAGTAACTGTTTTGTCTTTGTTCGCATTTCTTAGTGAAATATTATTTAATAATACCGAAAGTTAAAGAAAGCCGTAATTCGTATCTAAGATAATGGATTTCTGGAAATGACGTTTACATAACAGACGGAAAAATTATTTTTTGTAAAGTCTGCAGTAAAGAGGTAAGTGTACATTTGCATTTTTTAAATTCTGAATTTCACTTGCAGTATTAGTTATTTTTTACTTAAGTAGCCATTCCATTAATTCTGTTTCTTATTTTAGGTTGCATGTAAAAAACTAGTACCACGTAGATCAACATTCGTGCAAGGCCGGGCATCTGAAACGAGCTAAAAATGCTAAGACCTCCAAAAAGTCAACACAAGCGCTTCTGACTACTATGCAAGAAAAATCATTGGAACAGCATACATTTTCAAAAGATCTTTGCGTGGCGTTGGTCGCTGCCAATATTCTATGGTCCAAACTATCAAACCCTGTGTTCCGCAATTTTTTAGCCAAATATACTTCAAAAACAATACCGGATGAATCGACGCTTCGGAAAAATTGCCTTGAAAATATGTACGGCGCAGTAAGTACAGAGATACCTTGTTTCAATATAAAAGACGGTAGTAAATAGAATTTTTTTTTCTTAATAAAATCAGGGAATAACATCCATCCGAGAGGAAGTAGGTGAACATCCTATTTGGCTTTCGATTGATGAGAGCACAGGCACTCTTGGGTGATATGTTGTAAATATTGTGGTTGGTGGCCTTTCTCCAAATGGCATTAAGCCTCGTTTTGTTTTATCAAGTTTTTGGAATGCTGCAACCAGGCCTCGATAGCTCGTACGGTAAAAGAGGCACTGAGTAAGTAAATTTCAAAACTAACTGTATAGATTTAATTTACTCTTTCCATTAAATTTCTATAGAAATTTTGTGGCCGGAAGACCCTACATGGTAAAAGCAGGAAAAGCTTTAATGCTCTTTTGCGAAAAAATTAATTAACTTAACGTGCTTAGCCCATGGCATGCATCGTGTGGCGGAAGAAATTAGAAATCTTTTCACCGATGTTAGTGCTCTAATTTCAGCAGTTTAGAAAGTATTTCTAAAAGCCCCCAGTAGGTGCGCTACCTTTAAAGTTATCCTTCCCGAGACTTCCCTTCCTCCAGCTCTCGTCATCATTCGTTTGGAGCTTGGTTGGAGGCGGCTCTATATTACAACAATAATTTTGGAGAGATTAAAAAGGTGCATATTCAAATTCTTTTTTAAGTAAATGTTAGATTTATCTATATTGAAACCGTAATTGTTTTTATTTTCTTCACAGGTTGTAGATCACTTGTGCCAGTAAAAGGAAGAATCGGGGTGCAAAGACATAGGCCTAATTCTGAAAGATGCCTAAGCTGCGTTTCTATCTGATTCTGTAATGGCTGATTTAGGTTACATCGGAGCCCATTTTAGCCACCTTACAGGCTTAATCAAACAATTGGAAGATCCATCTCTATCCTTCACGGAGAGCACGAAGTTAGTGACTCAAGCTCTATTGAACTTTCCTGGAGTCAAGGGAGAAAACATTCACCAAAAAATTGTTATGGTTCTTGAAAAAAACCCAGGTTGAAAAAAATTAATACAATCAAAAATTCCCTTGAGGGAGAGGGTGCGGGAATAATGGACAGCTTCTACCCTAAAGAAATATCCTATTTTAAATACTCGCCCATCACTTCATGTGATGTGGAATGTTCAATTTCACAACAGAAACACATCTTAACTGATAGAAGAACGAATTTTACAGAAAATAATTTAGAGAGATACATAGTAGCGCATTCATTTTACGTGTAAATTAAAAATAGTATAAATGAAACTTCCAAAAATTAGCGATTTTTATTTCTTTGCTATTAATAATATTAATAGTATTAATCAGATTGTTTTTGCCTGAAAATGCCTGTTTTTAATTTTTTTTGCCTAACTTCATATTATATTTTGCCTACAAATCCGGCCTTTAGTTATAAGTAATAAAAAATTTGAAATCGATTTTGGTTTCGTTCACATTCTGATTTTAAATCTACAATTTTCTTCTTATAAGCAAATTCCTCATACTTTGGCATTTTTTAGGTGAAATACTATTGAAACTGGACTAAAATTACTGTTAAAAATGATCAATTCCTGCAGAATCGGCTGAAACTGAACGCAAATAGGGAATTACTACAAAATCACGAAATCTCAAATATTCCAAAACCGTTGATTTGTTGATATAAGTAAATATGGCTCAATCGATAACAAATGAACCATACTAATACCTCCTTGAAGGTTGGCATCTAATTTGGAATTACCCTGTATATTTACACGTTTTCTCCTTATCCCGTTAGTTTGTACCTACTTGTTAAATCAAATGCTTAATATTTATTTGAATGTGTTGTGATAAATTTCTTATTTTTTAGCTTTTGGCAAATGTTATCAGCGTTCATTGAACTCTTAGTAAAAATGATTTCTTTAACAAGTTATATTTCGGTACGTTTTATTAAAAAAAAACAATGTGACTTTTGTCGCATGACACATTAGATTATTAATTAGACGTGCCTTGAAAAATAGATACATAGTTATTTTCAACAAAGTTAACAAAAGAGCCGCTATCTCTTATCCATCACTAATTTATGTTTGTGTTTTCACTTTTAGTAGTTAACAAAAAAAGTTAGGTACAGGTGTCAGCTTAAATGATACATATTATTACTTACATCCACAGGCAAATGGTGAGAAGAATTTATTTAAATTAGTTGTCACCCTTATTTCCAGATAAGGCACTAATTATTTCCTAAAATTTTCAGGTAATAAAGTCAATGTAATAAATTGTTGTTATAAAGACAGGTCAATTTTGTAGTAAAAATTTATATTATTTGTAAAAAATTAGAGCATGTGACAATTTTTAATTATTCAGATAGTTTCGGCTTAATTTAACTATAACGCAAATTTTTAATAAATTGTCATTAAATGTAACAATAAAGGAAGTCAAACCAAGAACTTAGCTCAAAGCCGGTTCAGACTATATAGTAAGTCGTATGACTTATCGTAAGGAATTCCTGGGATTCACTAAAAATCATAACACCAATAGCTTTTCTATTCAGACTATGCGATTTTGGTTATTACTTTTCTTAAGATTGAAACGTCACCTAAGTTGATACATGTTTGGGTGTTGGTTTTCGAGTCTTTTGATACCGAATAAAAATGAATACCGATGAATTAATGTTTGAAGTAGGGGTATCCTTATTATTATTTGCTTTATACAGAAAAAAACAATTAAGTGACCGACGAAGAATAAAAAGCAGGAAGGTAGAATGCACAACCATGTGGTTCCATTAAATTCAGGTAACTGTTTTTTTCTGCAGCCTTCCCGAAAGTAGTTATTTGAAAAAATCGGATACAAAATGGTGGCGAGCACTTGAAAATTGGGTTGTATACCAATAAATGTACAGTTGGGGCAACAAAAAACGGGACACTACTGTTTTACAAGTTCAATGGACATATATCTACTTTAATTAGTAACTGACTACTTAATTTTATTATTGATTAATCCCAACACCTTAGATTATTAGTAAGAATGACAGTATGACAGATAAGGGTTTTGAATAATTACTTATTTCTCATTTCTAAATATTCTTGTGTTCCGTTTAGTTTAGTTTAATAGTATTTTTAGGATTCCTTCTAAAAGGCCTGTTCATACTACCATTGATCTAAAAGCTCATATCGTTGCTGAGTTAGACAGTGGTAAAAGTGTTCGCGAAATTTCGCGATTATTAAATGTGTCGCGATCTACTGTTGGACGAGTGCGAGTAAAATGGACTGTCCAACATACGATAGCGAGAGCAGTCGGTAGTGGCAGACGAAGAATATCTACACCAGCTGAAGGCGAAGAATTAGTTGCTTATGTAAGAGATCATCCTTTTACGAGTTACAGGGTGGCCAAAAGTCAAACAGTATTTCCTGGATGTCGTGCAACGGTTCGGGCTAGATTAAAAGAAGTTGGAATAAAACAATACGAAGCGGCCACTAAAAAACTATTAACAAATGATAACAAAGGATGTCGTTTAGAATTTGCCAGGCGATATATCAACGAGCCCTTGGAGTTTTGGAGTCGAGTTATTTTCAGCGATGAAAAAACTTTCTGTAGCTCTAACAATCGACCTCTAAAAGTATTTCGACCGGCTAGAACCCGATGCGAAACAGAATGTATTAATTTTAAAAAACGTAGTGGTCGTTTTTCTGTAAATGTTTGGGGTTGGATAAGCCATAGCGGGCCAGGAGTTTGCTGGATAATTGACGGGCGCATGAATTCCAAAGCATATTTCGACATATTGGAAACTATCATCACTCCTTCTGTTCAAGTTTTATATGGTGAAGAAGACTACATTTTCCAACAAGTAAGTTAAGATATGAATATTATCTTATTTAACTTTTGAATTTTTACTGTGGTTATAATGAATTTATTGTTACAAGGATAATGCACCTATACACACGTCACGGAGAGTCCTAAATTGGCTTCAGGAAAACAACGTTCGTTTGTTACCGTGGCAAAAAAAAGCCCAGATCTCAATATCATTGAAAACGTTTGGGCTTTGGTCACAAAGACAATTCAAGACCAACAAGGACTACATTTCATTGCCCAAAACCGTGACCAGTTAATTGCGGCGATTGAAAATGCATGGGAGGCTGTTGGAATCGATTATCTGCAGCATTTAGTAGCGTCAATGCCTAGACGATTGCAGGAGTGCATTGACAACGAGGGCGGTCATACACATTATTAATTTCATATTACTGCATTAATCACTAAATTACTCTAAAAGTATTTCTTTATTAATTTTTGTTTTAACAATTTCTGACCTAATCACCAAAGTATTATAATTAGATTTTTTAAATGTAGTTTTTCAAATTTTGTTTTTTTTCTTTTTAGATTTTAGTTACTTTGAAATATCAGACCAAAGTTTTCTTTGTTGTATATTCTAAAGCATAATATAATAAGATCAAAATTGATCAGAGCATTCCACTTATGTCATCGATGCATTGCATTACAGTTTGACTGAACTGCAATTGTTATGTATGAAGGTCAAGTACTACTTAAAGTAGATATGCCCATTGAACTTGTAAAACCATAGTGTCCCATTTTTTGTTGCCCCAACTGTACCTACATATGGATATCATGCTATACCCGGGATCCTCATGGATACTGCTGTAAATGCGAAATTATTGATTTTTTTATGTATACCGAGTGTCCGGTCTCAAACCCAAACATAGGGATTTAACATTGGAATGAACGTTTATGCAGATCAGTGTTCGCCAATTCAACCGACAGAAAAGTTAATGGTATTAATCGAAAGGTCAAGTGATTGTACATCCACGGATACTAATCACAAGACTAAAAGATGACATGTTTAGTTTAAAACACTAAATAAGTAATTGGCGTGTTTTAAATAGGATATGCCTTGATTTCCAATTTGTTTCAAGTGAGTGAAATAATGTTAAAAAGTATTTCGCGTTGATTAATATTGTCGTCCATGGTGCTAATTTTAAAATGAATAACTACCGCAATGAAGAAACAATTTTAAAAAAACATAAATGGTATGAATAAAAAAATTGAAAAAAATTAAGACAAAAGACGCAATTATGTAGCTTAAAATACTACATTATAAAATTTAGAGTTTTAAAACTAAAAAAAGACGAAGAATATGATATTACAATAAATATTCAAATAAACCCCCGTTTTCAAACAAACAATATCTCAATCTATTGCAAAAACCTCTTCCAACGTTAGCCAATTGTTTTTCGGTAATTAACCAGCACTCGTTTTCTATTGCCTCCCTGAAAGAATTGATATCTGGGTGGCGCCTTTTACAAATTTTGCTTTGAAGGTGGCCCCACAATAAATCAGGAGATCTGGCAGGCCAATTTATAGCACCACCTCTACCTATAACTTAAATAATTTCTAACATCTAAACGAAAATGTGCAGGACAATCGTGTTGTTGAAACTATATCTCCCGATTTTCTCTTACAACTTCTTCTAATGCAGGACCGAATATGGTTGCTAATAATTCTAAATAAGTTTTTGAATTGAAATTTCCTTCGATTTCAAACGGACCAATAATATTATTGTTAAAAATCCTAGCCCTGACATGAACCTTTGGACACTGAGTTCGCGTACTAATATTCACTCGAGGATTTTCTTGGGCCCAATAGCGAGTGTTTTGAACATTTGGTTCGTTATTGAGTGTAAAAGTACACTCGTCTGTAAAACAAAGTGTGAACAAAAAGCGACAATCAGCATTAGCGCTCTCTAATATTTCTTCACAGAATACACTCCTGTGCTCCTCGTCAAAATCTAAAATCTCTTGATGACACTGGGCCTTGTAGGGGTGATATTTGCGCTTCCTAAGTTAGTTCCATATACGTGTTTTAGATAAACCCACTTCAACAGCTTTTTGTCCAAGTTTACCGTCGCCAAAACATGTTCTTCAATGTGATCAACTAACTCTTTTGTTGATTTCCTGCGATATAATTATTTTTAATTTTAGCGTTTTAACAATTAAAATAGTAGTTTTTGCAACTAGTGCGCTGTTTACACATTTATTGATGCGAGGCCGTTCTTTTTTACCCGAGGCGTAGCCGAGGGATAAAATATAAGGCCGAGCACCAAAAAAGTTACAGCGAACAAAATTTTTTGTCATCGTTCAGATAAAATTAGAAAAAATTAAATTTTGAAATATTTGTTAACAAATGTCAAATTAAATACATAAGCAACAAAGTTTATATATTTAGTTATATACCACTTCTCTTTATGTATTAAAAGTAACGATTGCAAAAATGTTATTTACCACCCCTAGATTCTCATTTGGCAGACACATTTCCTGATCTTTAAAATTTCTGCACATGATGGTGAATGGTACTTAAAGACGGTATAGGTCTATTATCAAAATTAACGGCAAGCAAATCTCTAACCCTCCGTAACATAGCACAACTGTAAAAGGTTTTACCATGAAAATTCGTTCTTCTTTGCATTAGTTAATAACATGGACAAAAATATTAAACACCGCCAAATCTTTTTTAAAATTATGTGACACATTTGACACAAATTGTAAATCAAGGCATATCACATTAAATAAACGCCAATTACTTACATAATGTTTCAAACTAAATAGTTCATCTATAATGTAGTGGTGTAATGGTATAAAGTATAAATTTTAAATAATATAATAAAGAAATAAGTGTAAAAATGTTCTCATAACAAATCGTTAAATAACTCGAGATACAAACATTCACCAAAAATAATGCCTTTGACTCAGTCGGTAGATTAACGTAGGGTGGTTCAATATTTCGATTTTCTTAATTACCACAAATCTATGCTGTGTGTAACTGAAATGTAACACTAATAAAAATTATCTCGGCGCCAAGTTATTTTTTAATTTTGCTCGGAATAACTAAACCGAGGTTTTACAATAAAAATTTTATCAACATGTAAAAAATGAAAAAAATATACAGACTATGTTTATTAATATGTAAAATTTAGGATTATAAAATATATCTTAAAAACTAGTTGGAATAGCCTTATACTAAAAATCATTAAAATTTTAAATACCTGTTCGTAAAATTTTTGTATACAAACTTTTTAATAACCTCTGGTATCTAAATGATTACGGAACTGTCAACCAAGGTGATGTCATCTTTGCACCAATTTTGCGCAATATCTCGAAATAATGCTTTACGTTGTAAACCACACCCATAAATGGAAATTTATTTCTTATAAATTTGTCTTCTTGACATCGAATAATCCGTTTAATGCATTTTCTTGAAATTTTCAAATAAAAATCGCAATCATAAAATGAAAGCGTACTTAAAATGTAATTATAGTAGAAAAGTAAAAGTAATAAAAATGTAAATCAAAGTAAAAAGCCTGAAAAGAGCAAATGTTTTAATTTTTAGTATTACGAGTTAAATTATCTTACCATCAAATCAATGGCACTTTCACAAAATTTAGGTGGAAACCCAAAAAAAGCTTTCTGTATCACACAGCGTACCACAAGAACTGCAAAATGGATGCTTTAGGAAGTCAGATGATGATGACGCGTTGCGCGAAAATATTTGCGCAAAGAATTAAGTCAACGATATAGAACTATAAACCCCTAAAGAGACATGTAACTTAAGTTACACCAAAATGCAAATTAAGTTGCCTACCACATCCTGTAAATCATTAATGAATAAAATTTTTCTTATATTTACAACTAAACGAATGAAGAACCTAAATTACAGTATATTTTAATACAACTCAAAATGGGTTGTTACACATCTTTTAATCTTGTAATTAGTACCTTGGGATGTGCAATCACTTTACCGTTTGAATGATACCATTAGCTTTTCTGTCGGTTGAATTGGCGAAACGTTCATTCCAATGTTAAATCTAATAATAAAAAACGTTATTTTGTATGTAAAGTTAAATAAAAATTCATAAGTAAAAAAACATAAAATACATTATTTGAGGACTTCCGTGAAATGTTCGGTACTACACAGACCTGACTTCTCGACATATGATTGACACATTTCGTGCTAATTTTCTTTTACATAACCTACAACAAATAACACATATTTTGGAAGGGCTCGACATTTTCCTTCCTCTTTAGGCAAGTTTATCATGACATGTTCTTTTTGATAGCACTTTTCGAAGAGGAGGGTCTTTTTGAAGTCAAGGATTCTGTAACCATCTTCCTGTAACTTTCAGTGTACTATTTCAAGATACCATCGCAACAAAACTTTATATAGTCGTACATGGAAATCTCTAGTCCATTAACGTTGGAATATAGGACTTTAGAGTTTAGGAGCATTTGCAGAATAAAATGAAAAGCTACTTTTGTAAACCACGCATAATTTTTTCTCAAAGAACTGTATGGCTCTAAATCTTGATCTACTGCATCAACGGACCCATATTTTGGTTGTAAAATTCTACGCGCGCAGCTTTTTTATATATTTGTAATTTTCCTCCAACCATGTAACGACTTTTCTCAAGAAACCAGCATGGTGCTTACCAGTCAACAGATATACGTCCTTTTTGTCTTTGTATCTTACAATAGGTTTTCAAGGGACTAACATGATCTCTCTTTCACTGTTCAGCAAAGTTTGTGGTAGGTGAACGACGATTTCTTCGGACACAGTCAAATGTTCTGTACCGCGTTCGTGCCATGCATCAAAGGTGCTTTTCCCACATATAAACAAAAATTACAGGTGTATCCTCTCAAACCTGGATTACTTGGACAGAGAGAAAATATCCTTATGTCAAATCTGCTTCTTTTTAGTTCTATGTATAGACGAAATTGCAATTTGACGTTGTAGACCATAAAATGTTCGTCAGTGGCAAAAAGTAGTCCAGGAGCAACTAAAGTTGTAGTTATCTTTCAACATAACCATGAAAACGCCCAGTCTGGTCATGGGAGCTCCAGGTCTAGCAGACTCTAATGAAGAAAATGGAATAAACTTAAAAGTGGAAAGGTATTTATTTCGGCTCATCACAAATTTGTCAAAATCTTTTGTACATATCTGCTCTGTTATGTGCCACTAACATAATTTGCCTACGATATTTGGACTTACAAGCGGGATCTTTATATTCTTGAACATGCCAGGTGAAAATCATAATTGACAGAAACATCTTGCAAAGGTCTAAGTAATTTATCGGCAAAAGACTACTTAAAACATTCCAATTATTAAAGTTCACGTTTAACATATCTTCGTCGTAATGTGTATCCCAATAACTTCCATCAGATTCACTCATTTCCGAATGGTTACTAATTTCATATTATGAGTCATCACTACTGTAGTCCGACCAACCCTCACAATTCATTTTAACTGATTTTATTAACAAAATACGTTGAAACTGATAAAACTACCAAAATAATCAATTACAGCACTAATTGACCTCCCATGAGTTATATGCATTGCTTACTAACGGTAGAATCATCCACCACCTTCCGTGATTCTTTTGGAATCGTCCTATTTGGGTGAGGTAACTAAACATTTTTTGGGCCATATCGGACCTAATATGAATTTTCACGTGCCATACCATCCTTCTCAAGAGTAAGACAGTTAAAATTCGTGGTATCCATATGTAGATATCATGGCACCCGGATGCACACCTTGAAATATCCACATGTGGATACCTACAGTTGAAGGGGTTAAATCGTAAGTACCACTTTACACAAATCGTACCGAAAGTAGCTATTGTCGTGATGATTTTTTTCACTATCAGAACGTTTTCTTTACTTTCGGGACGATTTTTGTTATTTTCGGGACGTTTTTGTGCTTTACTATGACAGCGTTTGTCATATAATATTCGTGTGTGTTTTAGCTTTTTCATTCCAAAAACTGGAAATCAGTAGTGAAAGTAAGGCCGAAATGATTTCACATGAGATTAGTGAAGTTGCTAAAGCGGCTGCTTATGAATTATTGCCAGTAAAGTCAAGAGAGAGGTATGATTTCGTCTACAATTTATTTCAAAAATGGAGTAATGATAAAAATGTGCATACTATAAATGAAAATATCTGGTGTGGAACACCACACGACTTTCCAATTTACAAAATGGAAATTAAAAGAAATGAAATAATTTTAATAACATTTTTTTAGGATAATTATGAAACCTCTTTTATAAAAAATTCATTACGAAAATAGACAACATTATAAAAACAAAAACAATAATGTCAAGCAGACGTTACAACTTCATGAGAGACAGAGGTTAATAGACATCTAGGTGCTAACTTAAAATATCTTGTGTGGAATACCATATGACCTGCCAAACTACAAAATAGAAATTAAAAGAAATTAAACAATTTTAACATTTTTTGGGATAATTATGCAACCTCTTTTATGATAAGTTCGTTACGAAAATAAGCAACATTGTAAAAACAAAAACAATAATCTATGTCAAACAGACGTTTAAAACTTGATGTCAGACAAAGGTTAATAGACATGTAGATGCTAACTTAAAAAATTAAAAGAAATGGAATAATTTTAATTATAAATTAGGGTAACTATCCTATCTTATTTGAACACCCGGTACCTATTAGTCAAATTTTTAAAATTATTACGTCGTCAATTAATTACTTGGAGAAATATAGGTTCACGTCATGCTGCGCCATCAAGATCAACTTGCTCATAGTTTTAAGTTTTCCCTTCAGAAATTCACAAAATACTATGATTTTGTGTATAAAGTAAACTTCATACAGCCTCTCTATAAATACCTTGATTTTCACTAGAATTTAAAGGTGTGTTTCGTAATAATTTTAAGCTCAATAGTTTCTATCCACTATTTTAAAATTGCATATTTGTACATCAACTACAAAGTAAACTACATAGGTGTCCATTTTTAATTTACAAAGAAAATTACTATATCGTCCCTAAAACGTCGTTTAGATTATAAAACTCATTCAAAAAGAATGATTTAACTTTTTCCATAACTCTTATGATTGGAATTTAGGTTTTTCGCAAAACTTATGAATTCTCCACGTGGTGCGACTTTCAAGCATTCCTGAAAACTGCCAGTTACCCAATGTCACGAAAATAATCCACACGAAATTCGGAATACATTTATTTATTTCATAATCAACTTTAAAATTTTGGCAACTTGCTTTATAATACTCAAATTAAAATGTTATCATGATTTTTTTTCTCTTCCTTTTTGCCTTCCAACCTACACATACGAGGGACAAGCTACAATTATTGAGAATAGAAAGATTGATACAAGCTTTTAGAATTTTTATTTCAAATATGATAACAGTAATTGCCATTTACAGTAATGCACTTAACCATTCTCTTCTTCCATAGTTTAAAAGCGTTCAACCAGTCGTCTTTAGGGATACTATCAAAAAAACACTTAACGGCGATGTCAATCTCTTCTTCTGACTGGAACCTGCTCCCTCTCAAATGTTTTTTGAGCTCAAAAAATAGCAAGAAGACACACCGCCAAAATCCGCTGAGTAAGGAGGATGTTTTATAATTTTGATTTTGTTTTCCGCTAAATACTGAACAGCTGTCCCTGCTGTGTGGAACGACGCGTTATCATGATGTAACATGGTTCCCTTTCTTGGCACTTCACTGAACACAGTAGGCAAACAATTTTCAACATACCATTTAGCGGTAACTGACTTCCGACCTTCTAATCTAATTGCGGCCACCAAACCCGTACTTCTAAAAAATACTGCATACATAACTTTTTTCATTGCTCGTTGTTCTTTTACTATCGTATGGGGTTTCCTCATCTTCATGTATCCAGATTCGGCTTTCTTGGCGAGTGGGAACATCAAAAAACGGTATGTACGTTTCATCGCCAGTTACAATCTTAGAAATAATTTTATGGCCTCCAGCATTCAACATATCTCAAGTTTGTTGGCAAATTCTAACACGTTCTGCTTTTTGTAAATCTGTCAGATGATGGGGTACAAACCGAGTTAGAACCTTTTTCAAATGTAAATGTCGTGCAATATTGATCTCACATGTAAGGATCCAATCTTCAGATTGGACTCTATCATTGCGTAGGTAATGCGGTTGTCCTCTCCACCATCTTCTTCACCGCATCAATGTTTTCGGGGTTAACAGCAGTTAAAAGAGGGCCAGCTCCTTTTCTGTGTACCATCGACGTGCAACCTTGTTCAAATTCTTTATTCCATCTATAAACAGTAGCCAATGATGGTGCGAGAACCCCAAATGCCGACTTTAAACTTTCCTCACACTCATACGCGCTCAAGCCTTTCTTGAAATCATAGTAAATCATTATCCGAAAGTTCTCTCGTGATAATTCCATTTTTTCGATAACAGAACTAGTTTAGTCCTCAGACACTATTCAACCGAATTGCACAGGCTAAACTGCAATTGACAGATAAAATAATGCACGTTTTAATAAACAACAATTTGTTTTGCACGGGTAACTAGATTTTCAATTTTCAATAATTGAAGCTTATCCCTGGTACATAAGTATATGTATATGAATAGAAGGTTACTGTTTCCGTCACGAAACCTGGCGACTGCCGACGCATTACGGACTTTACCGATGCTTATTCCAGTGCAGTAGGCATAATTTGACATGACAGTGTACTTATTGTCATAGTATTTATAATTGATTACAATTTGAAAGTCATTAGAGGTAATTAAGTTTTACTTTCATTTTACTCTGCATAGGGATAATCCGTTACAACTTTACTTGGTTTGTATTAACGTCGGTTTTGTAATCGTGTTCAAAACGTATTTAAAATGTCTTTAAAGTCCGGCAAAGGGTTGAGTTCACAAACGCGTAAGTTGTTTATAATGTTTACAATTATTTTGCTTCACACAAAAATGACCACGAATTACTAACATACATTAAATTAAAAGTGAGTGAAGCAACAAAAGTGTCTGTACGTTCTATCGAAAGAATTTTAAAAGGCACTAAAGATAATATTGGTGTTTGTGACGCTGCATCAAAGTTTCGTTTGTAACAACCCTTTTTTGAGTTGTATTAAAATATACCTTAATTTAAGGTCTTTCATTCATTTAGTTGTAAATATAAGGAAAAAATTTTAATTATTTTACATTATAGGTATGAGGTAGGCAACTTAATTTGCATATCTTTTTAAAGGTTTATATTCCCATAAATTGTTTTTCTGCTCATATACGTTTACGCAATTCCTTTGCGCAAATCCTCTTCGCGCACGAGTACATGATTTAACTTCCAAAGCATCCATTTTGCTTACTTCCTTATGACTGCTGTGAGTATAGAAAGCTTTTTTTTTTGGGTTTTTCCCTAAATTTAGTGAAAGTGCCATCGATTTGATGGTAAGATATTTTAACGCATTATACAAAAATTTAAAACATTTACTCTTTTCAGGCACTTGACTTTCTTTTCTTTAATTTTTTTATTGCATTTTATTTTACTGCGATTTACACTTTAATTACATTTTAAGTATGATTGCAAATTTTTGCATTGAAAATTTCAAGAAATGCAATAAATGGATTTTTAAATTTCACGAAGATTAATTTATAATAAGCATAATTCCAGTTTTGGGTGTGGCCGATAACATATAAGCATTGTTATTGCAATAAATTGCGCAACAATAAACAAGGATTACGTCATCTTAATTTGCATTCTGCATCATTATTTTTTATAACAGGGATCCTCAAGAAGATTTTGTATATATTGTACAAAGGTATTTATGTAATGATATTTTAGTATTTTAAGTTTGTTTTTACAATTAGTTTTTAAGAAATATTGTATTTAATCATTTCATATTCACTGTTAATAAATATATCTGTATAATTTAATTTTTTTTTTGCATTTTGATCAAATTTTATTGTTAACAAACTCGGTTTAGTTGTTCCGACATTATTAAAAAAAAAACAACTTGGCGCTCGAGATCATTTTATTATTATTACATTTCATTTTTATTATTTATGTTAAGTGAAAGTAAGCGAGCAGATTTATTGGTAATTGAGCAAATCAAAATTATTGAACCGGCCCTATATTTAATCTACCGACTAGAGTCAAAGGCACTATTTGTGGTGAATGGTGTATCTCCAGTCAGTTTGACGATTTGTGTTTTGGAGAACTTATTTATTTACTCTTATTTCTTTATTTACATTTATTTATTATGTACACCACCATACGTTCCCCAAAGAAGAAGCGACCAAGAAATAATTCAGTAACGAACGTTAAGAATATGGGACACGAAGTTTTGCGCTTGCCGCCGTACCATCCATATTTAAATGCTATCGAATTAATATGGGCAAAGGTTAAAAACGCGGTAGCTAGTAAAAATATTACTTTGAAATTGGACGAAGTGCACAGTCTACTGCAAGAAGAGTTTGGCAACATACCCGAGGACGAGTGGCAAAAAGTCTGTTCCACAATTGTAAGTAAGGAAGATAATTATATAGTAACCGATAATATAATAGATATAATGATATACTGATAGTGAAGACTTAGAATTTAGTGATAGTGACTAAGTAATGAACAAACCAATATTGTGAATTTATGCTATGGCCTATTTACGTAGCAATATTTAAAAATTTCGCGAAATATATTTATTTTTAATTTGTGTTGTTTTTTTATACCAAATACTTTGTAGGTTTAATTAAGAGAAATGACGCCAAATTAAATAAAGACGAATTATCCATGATTTTTTTTAAAAACAAGATTCAAAAGTACCTAATAACTGTAGTGACAGTACGGTTATGGAACCCGAACACAAAAAGCGCCTTCTACGCATAAATTGCTCTCGCCAGGTTTCGTGACGGGAGCTGTATGTTATTTACCATCGCCAATAAGGACCGGTTGTATAAAGTCTAGATTACCAAAGGTTGAGTTTGGGCCGTTAGTCGGTTGAATTCAAAATTGTGTGATACGAACTAAGATTGGCGTCACACCTACGGTTGAACCGCCAGTTTCGCCAACTCGTAGTTCAAGTAGCGATTCAACGTTTCAACCGTCGGTTGACTTTTAACAGTATTTTCATATGAGTAAAATCTTCTGGCCTGTTTCCTTGCTATTTCTTGTTAAACTTGTTATTGTTGTTAATTTTTATTTGTTGTTAAATATGTTATTGGTGTTTATTTTTGTGGATTAGTCTGGTTCAATGTATTGTTATGTATTTCTCAACGGATTCTGATGTCCAGCAATATGAAATTATAGATTTCAACACTATTTGTTCTTCTGATTCAGATGAAGAACTAATTTTGGAACTAAATCGTAGAGTGAGGCGCACGTTTCGAAACGCACAAATAATTTTACGAAGTGGCCTGACCAAGAATTTGTTATGAGGTTTCGGTTACAAAAGGAAACAGTCATGTTTCTGTTAACCTTAATTGAACATCAATTAACATCTGTCACGAACATGTAATTATAGGTTTAATTTTTAGGTATTCAACTAAAATATATTTACAATGATAGGGAGTATGCTTATAACTGTTGGAGATTAAATTGGGGTCGATAAGTCCACATCATGCCGAATTGTAAAAAAGGTAGCAACGGCAATTTGTACGTTATCAGAAATTTATATGTGTCGTGAGAGAGGCAACAATGCTGAGTATTTTCGTAATCGAGAAGGACATTTCCCCTTAAATGTACAAGTAGTTTGTGGTGTAGCCCTTCTATTGATGGATATAGTAGCAAGATGGCCTGGTTCGACACATGATCAGACTATATTCAATAATTTTAGGATTCATGCTCGTTTGGAAAGCCACGAATTCCATAACAGTGTTATTTTAGGAGATTTAGGTTAGGCAATACAGAATTCTTTAATAACGCCATTGCTACTCCCAAACAGTCTGGGGCCCAGATTCGCACAAGGAATTCAATCGAGAGATTACTTGGGGTAAAGGAAAACGTTGTTTTCCTATTAGAGAATTAGAGTAACACTAGGCACAGAACAACGCATTATTATCGCATTTGCTCTTTTACACAACATAGCACAAGATAAAAAAGAACCAGAACCGTTAGTTGATCCTAAAATTGTACAACCAGAAGCCGATGAAAATCTACCTCACGTAAATGACACAGAAGCAGAAATCAATAACAACTTTAGACAACCAATTATCCTCTATTAATTTTTTTTATAAATTAATAATTAGCCTAAGAAATTAGACATATTTATAAATAGACTAATTTTTTTTATTGATTATCACTTTTTAATTTCTTAATTTGCAATTCTAATTCATTTTGTAACTTTAGGTTATGATTTTTTAATTTTTGGGTTTCTAATATTTACTTTATATTTCTTTAATTAACATTTCCTCTTGAGGTTTTTTAATTCTACCTTTGAATTGGTTATTTCGGTAAACACTATAGTTGTATTCTCTACAATGTTATCATTTCACAATTTATATACTGTTATGACTTTGTCATTATTTGAATTTAGATTCACTACATTATGTTTCTCTTTAATTTGTATTATTTTTACTCTTATTTTTATTTATACGCAATATATTTATTCTCCCCATGTTTACATCTCAGCAACTTATGCTTCCTGCTACGTAGCCATTGTTGGTGTATGTGTACTCCAATACCTAGAACATTATATTGATAGCTGTTAATGTTACAATATAAGCTCACCGTTTGATGACATACCTTCAACATTCGATGGTTCTCTTATGGCCTCTGTCGCTTACCTCAAAACATTTTTCGGGTGGCTCTACTAAAGGTACATATTTTCTTTCACCTTGGCCGATGAATTAACTGTGTCCGCAACACTGCAATCCTGTGTAAGGGTAGGTGAACTACATATAATTATGTTAATACCGAACAGTACTTAATAATTTTATTACTACAAAAATCAAGCTTGTAATAGCCCTAAGCTTTGTCAAACATTTTTTTAGAATATCCCTTAAAGTACTTTACGGGGCTCCAACCATCTATTCTATACACGCCTTACTTTTGTTTAGCAAAGTATCGCCGTGTTTCTTTTTTTGCATTGTCGTATTTGCACCCAACTGTTCTGCTGTCTTCTTCTCCATTACCACAGAATTAAAGGCGTCCGAAATCTTAATCTATTCTGCATACTTTGAAATAATTTGTCACATATTTTATAACAAACTACTCGCAAGATTTACCTTTTCTTTCCATGTTAAAACATCGGTCTTATAGAATTCTACTATGTGTAAATTTTGTAATGCTGTCAAGTAGGATATACATGACCCTATCATTAAATTTAGCACCAGGTGTACTCATCTACAAATACAGTCTCTAAAATTCTGTTACAAATAGATTATTTTCCACTTACCTTAAATGAGTGGGAGAGTGGCCAGGTGGCGGGTGCGTGCGTGCGCGTGTGCGGGTGCGTGCGTGCGCGTGGGTGCGCGCGTGCGGGTGCGTATGTGAGAGTGTGGCCGGGAGCCTGCGTCCGTGCGTGTGCGCGTACGTGCGTGCGTAGGTGCATGTGTGCGTGTGTGCGTGTGTGCGTGTGTGTGTGCGTGCGTGTGTGCGTGTGTGCGTGTGTGCATATGTGCGTGTGTGCGTGTGTGCGTGTGTGCGTGTGTGCGTGTGTGCGTGTGTGCGTGTGTGCGTGTGTGTGTGCTTGTGTGCGTGTGTGCGTGTGTGCGTGTGTGCCTGTGTGCGTGTGTGCGTGTGTGCATATGCGCATGTGTGCGTGTGTGCGTGTGTGCATATGCGCATGTGTGCGTGTGTGCGTGTGTGCGTGTGTGCGTTTGTGCGTGTGTGCGTGTGTGCGTGTGTGCGTGTGAGCGTGTGTGCGAGTGTGCGTGTGTGCGAGTGTGCGTGTGTGCGTGTGTGTGCGTACGTTTGTACGTGTGTGCGTTGTGCATGTGTGCATGTGAGCGGTGTGCGTGTGTGCGTGTGTGCGTGTGTGGTGTCGTGCGTGTGAGCATGTGTACGTGTGTGCTTTGTGCTGTCGTGATTTGCCACTTTTTGCGGTGTTCTTCTGTCTTTCTGTTCTGTATTTCCCTATTGGTGGGGGTGGCGGTGGGGTGCGTGGTGCGGTGTGCGTGGTGGTGGCGTGGTGCGTGGTGCGTTGTGGTTGCGGTGCGTGTGTGTGCGTGTGCGTGGCGTGTGTGCGTGAGCGCGTGTGTGCGTGTACGCGTGTACGTATGTGCGTGTGCTCGTGTGTGCGTGTGTGCTTGTGCGTGTGTGCGTGTGTGCGTGGGTGCGTGTGTGCGTGTGTGCGTGTGTGCGTGTGTGCGTGTGGGTGTGTCGTGTGTGCTGTGTGCTGTGTGCTGTGTGCGTGTGTGCTTGTGTGTGTGCGTGTGCTTGCGTGTGTGCGTGTGCGTGTGTGCGTTGTGCGTGTGCGTTGTGCGTGTGCGTTGTGCGTTGGCGTGTGTGCGGTGTGCGTTGTGTGCGTTCGTGTGGTGGTGTCGTTGCTGTGTGGTGTGGTGTGTGTGTGTGGTGGGGTGCGTTGCTGTGTGTGTGCAGTGTCGTGTGCGTTGTGCGTGTGGGGTGTGTGTGGTGTGTGTGGTGGTGTGTGTGTGCGTGTGTCGTGGCGTGTGTGCGTGTGTGCGTGTGTGTGGCTTGGTGTGCGTGTGGCGTGTGGTGTGGTGTGGTGCGTGTGCGTGTGTGTGTGGTGTGTGCGTGTGTGTGTGTGCGGTGTGGTTGGTGTGTGTGGTGGTGTGGCGTGTGTGCGTGTGCGTGTGTGCGTGTGTGGGTGTGGCGTGTCGTGTGTGCGTGTGCGTGTGTGCGTGTGTGCGTGTGTGGTGTGCGTGTGGTGGTGTGTGGTGTGCGTGTGTGTGTGTGTGCGTGTGTGTGCGTGTGTGGCTGTGTGCGTGTGTGCGTGTGGTGGTGTGCGTGTGCGTGTGCGTTGTGCGTGGTGGTGGTTGGTGCGTGTGTGTGTGTGCGTGTGTGGTGTGTGTGGGTGGGGTGGTGGGGTGGGTGGTGGGTGGGGGGGGTGGGGGTGTGTGTGTGTGCGGTGTGTGTGTGTGCGTGTGCGTGTGTGCGGTGTGCGTGTGTGCGTGTTGCGTGTGTGCGTGTGTGCGTGTGTGCGTGTGTGGTGTGTGCGTGTGTGCGTGTGTCGTGTGCGTGTGTGTGCGTGTGTGCGTGGTGTGGTGTGTGGTGTGTGCGTGTGTGCGTGTGCGTTGTGTGTGTGCTGTGTGCGTGTGTGCGTGTGTGCGTGTGTGCGTGTGTGCGTGTGTGCGTGTGCGTGTGTGCGTGTGTGCGTGTGCGTGTGCGTGTGTGCGTGTGTGCGTGTGCGTGTGGTGTTGTGCGTGTGTGCGTGTGTGCGTGTGTGCGTGTGTGCGTGTGTGCGTGTGTGCGTGTGTGCGTGTGTGCGTGTGCGTGTGTGCGTGTGTGTCGTGTGGTGTGCGTGTGTGCGTGTGTGCGTGTGTGCGTGTCGTGTGTGCGTGTGTGCGTGTGTGCGTGTGTGCGTGTGTGCGTGTGTGTGTGTGCGTGTGTGCGTGTGTGCGTGTGTCGTGTGTGCGTGTGTGCGTGTGTGCGTGTGTCGTGTGCGTGTGTGCGTGTGTGCGTGTGCGTGTGCTGTGTGCGTGTGTGCGTGTGTGCGTGTGCGTGTGCGTGTGCGTGTGCGTTGTGTGTGTGTGTGTGTGCGTGTGTGCTGTATGTGTGCGTGTGTTGTGTGTGTGGTGTGTGGTGTGTGTGTGTGTGTGTGTGTGTGTGTGATGTGTGTGTGGTGGGTGCGTGTGCGTGTGTGTGATGTGTGTGAGTGGGCGCGTGCTTGCATGGAAGGGGTGTGTGAGTGGTGTGTGTGAGTGGTGTGTGTGTGAGGTCGTGCGTGCATGCGTGCGTGCGTGCGTTCGTGGGCGTGGGTGTATGTATGTTAATATCCTCCATAACTCCAGAATTAAGACACATACGGATCGAAAATTTTGTGTTTGAGCTTGTCTTTATCTTTATCACAAATTTTTATTTTCAGCTGTATATTTGAAAGATATAAAAATATCAACATATAGACCTTAATCATATAGATTAATTATCTTCTATGCAATTTTTTGATACCACGCGTAGAATTTAAGTGTTAGTTCAATTTTTTCCAATATCTGAATAATGATGAATTTTATAAGAAAATGTGTAGACATATTTTTTAAAGAAAATTTAATTTTACATTATTTTTAAAATCATTATTAATTTTATTAAATACATAAATAAAAAGATTGCCTCGAGTAGGATTTGAACCTACGATCTGTACTTTGCTAGAGTACCGCGCTAACCAACTGCGCTATCGGGATTCAAGCCCTAGTCGATGTAAATTTTGTCTTTATGTATGTAGAACTGATGTAAATTCTAAATATAAATTACATTACTTTTCTTTATAAAGTTTCTTAATGAAAAGCGAAGTAAATGTAAAATTAAATAAAGATGATTGAGTATGCTTAAACTGTATTATCGATATCTTTGTAGAAGCGGGCGGCTTTGTAATTTTTTAAGTTAGCATCTATATCTCTAGTAATCTCTACCTGACATGTAGTTTTAAACGTCTGTTTGATACAGATTATGGTTTCTGTTTTTACAATGTTGCCTATTTTCCTAATGAACTTAATATAAAGGGGGTTGCATAATTATCTTAAAAAAATGGTTATTAAGATTATTTCCTTTCTTTTATTTTCGATTTTGTAGGTTGGATGGTCATGTGTTGTGCCACACCAGATATTTACTTTCGCGAGCAGAGAGAATAAAGAAGAGTTATTTTCAGAATTAAACATTATGTTTGATAAACTAATCTATGTTCAAGCATAAATAAAGTAGTTACTATGAATTGTAACTTTTTATCTTTACCAAACAGTAACAAACAGGATAATCCAGTGTCGTGCATATATTTTTTTCATTTATTTATTTTCACAAAAAAATTGCGAATTCAAATACACCTTCTAGATTTATATATAATTGTGTGGAACTAAATACAACAATTATATGGTATAACGAATAAAAATTGATGCTTGCTATCCAACTTATAGCATATGTATAATTATCACTTAAAACAAATAGAACTGTTCGGCTGAAGACTGCAGTTTAAATTTATTATATTGAAACTAGAATTTAAAATATTGTTAAGTTACAGTAATATTAACATATACAGAGCTAAGTCGCATCATAGAAGACATAAAATACGTCACCTACCATAAATTGGGACCTCTTTTGTTTATTAACAGGTTGTAACAGTTATGCATGGGTTGTCAGGCGGCATTAAGCTCTTTGGTTAAATAATTAAAATACAAAACGAGAAAATTGTACTTTAATATCATATTGAAACTCACTAAATAACACAACAGCTGTATTTCGTTGTGAATTCAATAAATTAAAGTCGTGTTTTCTTTTTATTAACACTGCATTAACTTTCTTGAACGATGTTAGAGCTAGATTTATTTTAATGTTTGTAAACCAATTCATCTAATTTGTCTACTTAATAACGTCCTTTGCAAAAAAAAGGTAATATTATATGTTAAAATAACCTTGCTGCGGAAAAATACCAGATGGTGTATAATTTTACTTCATATCTTCACGATAAGGTACGGTTCTACTAATACTTTTCAATAAGAGGTAAACGTTCTGTATCATCGATGTAAAGCAGTCAAACCAAATTTGGTTTCGTTACAAAGGCGGGCATGCTAAACAGCGAGCGGTAATGTAATTGCAAAAACAATGGCATCATTCAACTTAAATTTATTTTCGTCTTCAAAGCAAACGAAACAACACGAAATCAATATATTAATTTTTGAAACTGTACGAAAAACGAGTGCTTAAGTTGGTATGGCGTTTCTTCCTTTTATAACCAATGTTACAGATAGAAATGAAAAATTCTAATTGACCATGGAATTAGTAAAATTTTTAAACTTACAAAAAGGTTCAGGGATATTTAAGGTCATCTAAAGATGTTTCAAATCCATTGTCTTTCGGAGTATGTAAGTTATCTTGTTCTTGTGGAAAAATATACATTGGAACCACAAAACGTAGCTTTGATACAAGACAAGAGATTTTGTAGATTGCGTCAACTAGAGAAGTCTGCAGTGACTGAGCATGCTTTAAATAATTTAAGTCATGACATTGAATTTGATAATATGGAAAAAATTGTCAAGACAAACTCATTATTGTGTTTGTTTACAACGTGAAGCTATTAAGATATACAGCGTGTCTCTAAAACGTCTGTAAAAATACTAGGATAAATTCCTAAGACTAAAATACGTTAAATAGTTGGCAGTGTCAAAGTTACTATATTTTTAAACTCTTTTTTAAATATCTATCTTAATAATAACAGAATTTGCATGAAATTTGGTACCGAGGTTTTCTATGACGAAAAATCCAGATATTATCATACCTTATTTGAAGAAAACGTATCAGGGAATAAGAATTTCTGACCAGAAATTTCATGTACCTAGGCATAAAAAAGTTATGGAGCTTTAAATTTAGACGAAGGGCTGCTGGTGGCGCCCTCTGGACGGTACATCAAAATTATGAGCAAATCTGGATTTCTCATAACAGAAAACCTCTAGGTACCAAATTTCATGCAAATCCTATTATTATTATTATTATTATGATAGATATTTATTTAAAAAAGAGTTTGAAAAAATAATAACTTTGATACTCTGTATTTCGGTAACTATCAACTTTTGGACTAAGGTAAATTGGGCGAGATCCTCATATTTTAGTCTCAGGAATTTGTCCTAGTATTTTGTGCAGACCTTTTAGGGATACCCTGTATAAAAATCATGATAACTGCAATAGGCCAAAAGAAAATGTTCATTTAAACAGATTTTGGCACATTATAATTTAACAAAAGGCGTCGTAATTTTAGCTTTTAGTGTGTCTAGGTTTTTTTGCCGTGTTTTCCTAGACCATGAAGTAAGTAATTTAACATATGTATTTAAAATAAGAAAGCATAGTAAACATACACATCGTGGTTTTCCTGTACAATAACAATTACAATTATTAACCAAAAAAATATATCTTTGTGAAATCTTTAATCTGTATATAACGTCTCTATTTGTGAATGCTTTTATCAATTTAAAATTTAACAACTTTACACTTACATAATTAAATTTTGTTAGAATTTGTTCCTTGGTTTTTCACTGTTAACCTTCTTCCCTTAGAGGATGTTCTCATTTGTCAAAAAAATAATAAAAATAATAGAATTAGACTCCATAGATAGTTTTATACCTTTAGTGAACTGTATATTATATATATATATATATATATATATATATATATATATATATATATATATATATATATATATATATATATATATAGAGGTTTATATTTGCGTTTTCAATTTTCATATCTCATAAATTTATTTTGACATCTTAAATAATTCTTAGATATATTCACATTTACTGAGGGTGACAACTTTAATTGTTACCGAAACGTATACACTTATATATATATATATATATATATATATATATATATATATATATATATACATCATGCAATCATTATTGCGTCCGTACGTAATTCCTTAATTTGGCGTCACCTAGAACAAGACGTATTCTCTGATATTTTATTGAAATATATAGGTCAGCATTTTTTTCTAAGTTCTATGGTTTATTCCATATGTTTCTAGCTTTTTTTTTACTATATACATAATTTTTATACGTTTGACAATCATTCTGGAACCCGTACATTAAGGTACTGCACTAAAAATCATTACGGCGTCTTGCTGCGTTGCATGCCCTCTTAATGTAACAAAGCAATCATTTTGGCATCTCGGATTAGAATATACATAATGTTGTTGTTGCAAACATTTAGGCGTCAATATATTTTATATCAATAGTTTGTGAGCAACCAGTTTGACGTCTGCTTTCATATTATCCAAAAATTGTATGAATGTTTTCACAACTAAACTACACGATCATTTTGGCGTCTTAGTTTAAAATATACACAATGTTCTGGTTGCAAACATATTGGCGTCTACATATTGCAATTAATAGTTTATGTGCAATCAGTTTTAGGTCTGCTTTCATCTAATTCGAAAAATATATGTTCTATCACTAATGAATTAGGCGATCATTTTGACGTCTTAGTTAAAGATATACATATTGTTATTATTACAGCATATGAGCGTCAAGGTCTATTCATATATGTTTAAATAAAATCAATACAATACTTATGTTATTTAAATAGCTCCCAATGTAGAAGAGATACATTTATCAAGTAAGGGTAAAGTACAGGAAAGCAGTAAGTAATGGGTGGGTACTAGAATTTTGAGTTTGGTACAATCAGCCTATTTCAACCACTCTAATTATCAGACAAACAATTTGATGAATTTATTTTCTCCACTTTTTTAGTTATTTAAAAATTATAATATCTTCATCTCCATTCAATCCAAAGAAAGTCCCTGGTTCGAACCTGTTTTAGGCGTGGATGTTTGGTAAGGTGTCGCTAAAAAAGATCGCCGACAATTGGTCACGCGAAAAATTGTCGCGCACATTTGAGCGCGCCTCAAAATATCGCCAGCGAAAAAAGGGCGCCGACGAAAAAAGATCGCGGACAAATGGTGGCACTAAAAAATTTAAATTTTTGTTAACAATTATCTAAATACAAAACTAGAACACTGCGACGCGGCGTTGATTTCACTCAGTACACTCTAAATTTGAAGGTGAGTGTATAGATCGTTTGGATCGACGACACAAGAGACGACAACCGCAGTTTTCAAGAAATCTTTGGAATTGTTTTGAATCCATAGAGGAGGTCATACCATATACAAATTATTCTGCAGAAGGATGGCACAATAGTGTCTCCTCTATATTAAATGCAGCACATCTAAATTTGTAGAAATTTATCAATTCGTTAAAGAAAGAGGAAAGTTTACATTGTTTGAAAATTGAACACTACATAGCTGGAAACGAACAGCCACTCAAAAAAATTTGTAAAGATACGGCGCAGCGACAGAAAACTATTTGTCAATAATATGCCAATCATCCACATTAGGAGTATTTAAGGGCGGTTGTTCATAACTTCGAGTTACAAATATAAAAAGCAGAAAAGCAAGAACCAACAAAAAAAAAATAAAAAAATCATAAAATATAAAAACATAAAAAAAAAACTTTATACATGGCAGTTATTAACTGCTAGTCCTAAGCCTGGATAAAATGTGGAGAAATGTTTAATAGTTATATTTTTCTACGCGACATTTTCTCACACGATCATTTGTCCGCGACCTTTTTTCGCTGGCGACCTTTTGATGTGCGTTCAAATGTGCGCGACATTTTTTCGCGAGACCAATTGTCCGCGACTTTTTTTCGTACATTCGTTTTTTATGTATAATGAATTAGATGTAGAGCAGCCTTGCATAAAACCCCGCCTTTTGAAAGTCAATAACAATTTTCAACAGGGAAAAGAATGATACAGGTTCAGTGGAAGCTTTGTGTGTCGCCCTATTATTAGGAACTAGTAGTGCTGTTTATGGATATGGATGGATGTCGTACTCATTATACCTCTCTGAGTATAACACAAAGTACTCAAATTTAGTTCTAAAAGTACAAATACGCCAGCGACATGGACGTCCTGATAAACGATAAACACACTTGCACCCATGCTTGCACATGTATTGATGCACAAGCACAGACGCGCGCATGCGCAGGCATGAGGTTAATAATAGAACTGGTTTCTAAACGCCCTAAACGGTACTAATTTAACTTAGTCGCACTAAAAAAATAATTTTGATAAATAAACGGTCTCATCGTAACAAGTTACTACGTAATTCAAAATTAAGACACTTGTTTCTTAATCTACATTCTGCAGTTCGTTAGAGGTTTATTACTAAGCAAAATCCAAGGATGAATATACTTCGCGGTAAAACTTTCGGTTAAACTATCTACCTCTAAGAATTGAAACAAATACTAATTCAAAATTAAATCTATGAAGTGTCGATTAAAACTATGAATTTGGTGTACAAAATTATTTAATTAATGTTAAACGGATTTTATATTTCTACACACACAAATATAGAAGCGAATCCGAAATGCGATTTAAAAAGTCACCCTTTTAAAATAAGGGTAATAATGTCATCTCAACTGTTAATAATAAGTAAATTTTGCATTGGATTATATCATCTGGTAACGTTCGAATCAACTGGGTGTCCCAAGGAAAATTACTAATACAAACAACCGTTGTAGTCATCTACCTATGACAAAACTGTAAAACATATTAACCAATTTGCATTTTTAATTTTTTACATTTATCTGTAAATTTTATTACTTTCTGGGTGTGTACATAGAATGGTGTATTTGAGGTGCATGAGGTAGGTAATCTTGCTTAGAATAAACAGTATGTATATATGTTAATATATGACTTCAGAATGATTTACAAAATAATGCATGTGTGAGTTCATAATGATGTTAAGTGACATCAATTGTATATCTAGGTAGAATGACGCCAGAAGGCTGTAGACCGTAAATATGAAATTACTTCAAATTAAATAAGAAAGAATATTAGAAATTGGTTTTACAGTGTTGCCATTTAAAGACGTCTGAAAGATTGTAAATGTACAGAATAAATACAATAAAAGTATATTTAGAAATAGCGCCGTGACGGCAAAGTGCTGAACTAAGTTTGTATACAATTTTACGAATTACACGATTTTGGCGTCGACAAGTTTTTAAAAAATCTCAACGTAGGAGTATGAAATGGGCCCCATACTCAGAATGAGTATTATAGAATTCTATCAGAATTGTCTTTTGTCAACGGTGCTTCTCTGCAACACTCATACCAAGAAAATGATTAAGGATTGTAATCTGGCGTCCATATACAGACGCCACTTTGCAAAGTGTAGCCAGATTGATGGTAAATGCCAAATAGATGGACGCAAAAATGATAGGATGATGTATATATATATATATATATATATATATATATATATATATATATATATATATATATATATAGGTAACTAAAAAATACACTGTTCAATAGCTAAAAAATAAGAATTTAATTGTGTGATAATCCTGAAAGTTTACGATTTACACAATTAAAAAACTATTATATACAGAAAATTCAACATGTAGTGAATGGAAAATAGTGCGGTATTTTAAAATTATCCCTTACGTATTAGAAAAAAAAAATTTTAACCGCCCTTAAAGTCAGAAGGCAAAGTGCAAGATACTACTAAATCCAATAAAATTCAACATATTTACAAATATTGCATTCCAATTTGCTATAATACACGATGTCGCATATCTAAATTAATTCACATATTTTGAACAGTTTGAAAAGATATACTTACCGCTAAAAATGTGAATTTTAAATGTGATGTCTATTTATGGGTTTAGCTTTTGAGTGATTGTGCTAACTATGTGTTAATTTCCAAGCAATTAATTTGAAAATGTACGTAATTTCCTACCAAATAGTAAATTTATTTATATTTTATGCGTTCTTTTTTAATTTAATAATTAATTAGCTAAACAGTAATATATTTATGTAGATGTGTAAGAAAATGGGTACAAATTAGTTTCGTAACTCTAACAGCAGCGTGGTCAAACCAATTTCCGTTTGACGTGTATTTCGTAATCTAAAAGGAATTAGCAAAAATTATAGATATGGTTGTTAAGAGACCAAAGAGACCGCATGTTAAAAATATATTAAACTGTGTAAGAAATACGTCTTTGTTATTGTTTTCTATGTATAAAAAGGCTTTTATTGGAAATGTTACATATTAAAATTAATAGTTTGCAATAATAAAATATCTGGCGTGGTGTTTACAAGACATTCTAACCTATAAAATGGAAATTAAAAGAAATGTAATAATTTTAATAACATTTTTTAGGTTAATTATGCAACGTCTTTTATAATAAATTCATTACGAAAATAGGCAACATTGTAAAAAAAAACAATAAGCTATGTCAAACAGACGTTTAAAAGTTTATGTCAGACAGAGGTTAATAGACATCTAGATGCTAACTTAAAAAATTAATAGAAATGAAACAATTTTAATTATAACTAGCCTTTCCTCCACAAAATTTTGCATTTAAATTAAATTTAATGATGATAATAAAACGCATAATAAATTAAATACAAACGTATATATGTAAATGGACAACAATATTAGCGTCAGCTGCTCGACTTTTTCAAAAAAATTAAAACCTTAAAATAGGCTCCGTTATTTCTTTTTACGCAAAACTAACTTCATATAAAAAAGTCCGTCAAGCGGTGAGCTCGTAATTTGCGTGAACTAAATGACACGATAACTTTAATATGTATAGGATTTTTTTAGGATAACTGCCTCTATTTTACACGTTTATAACCAAAACAGGCAACATTATAAAAACAAAAACAGTAATATTATGTCAGAATGACATTTCTTATAAAATTAATCGTTATTCAGATATTGAAAAAATTTAAACTAACACTTAAATTCTACGTTAGGAATTTTTTGCCGCTAAATTACGCGTGGCATCAACTAATTTGCATAGAATATAATTAATTAATTTGTTTAAGGTCTATATTTAGGTATTTTTATATCTTTGAAATATGTAGCTGATTTAGCGCCGCTGGATTCACCCTAAATCTAACCACCTACAAGTGACATGAAACCACGCAAAGATACAAAATGTTTAATACATACGCACACGCACAAGCACACGCACACGCACACGCACACGCACACATACACACACAAACACACGCACACGCACATACACGCGCACACGCACACGCACACGCACACGCACACGCTCGCGCTCATGCACACGCACAAGCACATGCACACGCACACGCACACACACAAACACGGACACCCACACACACACACATGCACACCAACACCCTCACCGACACCACACCCACCCGCATACACACAAACACACACACACACACACACACACACACACACATACACACACGCACGCACGCACGTACACACACACAGACGCGCGCGCGCACGCACGCACGCATGCACGCACTCACGCACGCACGCACACAAACACACACACACACACATCCTCACACAGATACACACACATACAGACAGTCACACACACACGCGCACACGCCCAACCACACGCACACGCACACGCACAAGCACACGCACACGCAACACGCACACGCACACGCACACGCGCGCACGCACACCCACACACATACACACCCAAACATACACACAAACACACACACGCACGCACACACGCATGCACGAACTCACGTACTCACGCACACACACACACACTCACACAGACACACACACACAGTCACACACACACACACACACACACACACACACACACACACACACACTACACACACACACACACACACACACACAAACACCACACGACACACATACACGCCACACACCACACCACACGCTCGCGCTCACGCTCACACTAACGCTCACACTCACGATCACGCTCACGATCACGCTCATACTCACACTCACACTCACACTCACACTCACACTCACCACACTCACACTCACACTCACACTCACTCACACTCACACACACACACACACACACACACACACACACACACACACACACACACACACACACACACACACACACACACACACACACACACACACACACACACACACACACACACACACACACACACACACACACACACACACGCACACGCACATACACGCGCACACACGCACACGCACACGCACACGCTCGCGCTCACGCTCACACTAACGCTCACACTCACGATCACGCTCACGATCACGCTCATACTCACATCACCTCACCTCACTCACACTCACTCACACTCACCTCACACTCACACTCACACTCACCTCACACTCACACCACACACACACACACACACACACACACGCACACACAGCACACACGCACACACGCACACACACACAGCACACACGCACACACGCACACACGCGCACACACACACACACACACACACACACACACACACATTTACACACACATACACACGCACACGCGTGGGTTAAAAATGTTGCAATTGTACGAGCGGTATTTTATAGAAGCCGGAGGATTTAGGATTCCCTCAAATTAGCATTTATATGTCTATTAATGTCTAGTTGACATGACGTTTTAAACAGCCATCTAACATAAATTATTGTTTTTGTTTATACCATGATGCGTATTTTCGTTATGAAGGTATTAAATGTCTGGTGTGAACAACACTTGACCTTCCAACCTAAAAAATGGGAATTAGAAGAAATAAAATAGTTATGCAGCCTCTTTGTAATGTTGATTGCAATAATAGGCAACATTGTAAAAACAAAAACAATAATCTATGTTAAACAGACGTTTAAAACTGCATATCAGAGAGAGGTTAATAGACATCCCGATTCCACTGGCTCTATAAAGGTATCGATAATACAGCTTAAGCATTTTCAATCACATTTATTTAATTTTTACATCTATTTCGCTTTACATAAAAAACTTTATAAGGAAAATTTATGCAAAATTAAATATTCATTAAAAAATATGTCTACACATTATCTTATAAAATTAAACATTATCAAGATATTGACAAAATTTGAACTAACAATTAAATTCTACCTTTGAAACTGTTTTGCCGCTAAATTACGCGTCGTATCAAATAATTGCATAAAAGATAATTAGTCTATATGGTTAAGGTCTATATATTGATATTTTTATATTACTGAAATATACAACTGTATCAGAAATGTTTGATAAAAATCAAAAACGGCTCTTAATAACGCCCCCTCCCCTGCTGAACCTCTCCCAAACTCCAATCAGCTCCAGGACGATCTGTTTGGGTAGGAGTGCTGTAAATCTAAATGACCCCTAAATTAACAAAACATTCGAGTTGGTTACAGATTTGGCGGTTTTATTGCAGATCGCTAGACCCTGAAAGGATTTAATTTACCTGTAAATGGAAGAAACGTGATTGCTTTTCTATCAATAAATGGCATTTAGGCCAATTCTCTAAAAATTCTGTTATTATGAAAAAATACAATGAATTTGCTTTGTATAAAGGAGATTTGAATTGATTTTTTGCAAAGCATGGCCTTTTTGAAAAAATGCATAGTTATCGAGATTTAGCCCAAATCCTAAAAAATTGACCAAATTTGGACGTTTCAAACCACAGATTCATGTTTAGCGTCCCGAAAAACATAAATGTGATTAGCAATATACCTAAAATTTAAGCCCCTTTGTTCCTAAATTGACTAGCCTTGGACTATATACAAACTATAAAAGAACAAGCAATGACAGCTATATAAATTGCAGCATAGAAAGGGAGTTAACAATGTATAGATTTAAATTTGATGCACTACGCCTAATGTTCCTATCAACTATGTAACATTTATATAAAGTGTTGTAAATCTAAATGTTCCCTAAGTTAATAAAAAAATCGATTTAGTTATTGATTTATTGGTTTTAATGTATGCAGATCGCTAGACAAAGTGTTACACGTCCAAACCGCACTAGGCGTCGTGCATGCTTACTAATGTAAGCGGGTTGCCAAGCCAGCTAACAGGGAGATGGGCGTGGTCGAAATAATAAGTAAAATGTATGATTAATAAGCTCAAACACCTTACACTTATACTCAAATAGCTCAATTCGGGAAAATATGTCTCTAGGCGCCACCACAATCGAAACTTTGTTAATATAATTGTCTTAAGCTGGATGTTAATTAACCCTACTTGATTGTGGAAAGTAGGATTGTGCTTACTCGGTAAACTCATATACGAAGGTTCTAACACAAACACTCGTCCCAAACAATTCAACTCAAAAACTCAAATAAATTTAGTACTACCCAGGTTATTAAAAACTTTTTGAATACACCTCGTAAACTAAAACTTCCAAAATAAAATTTATCACTCAAATTCATTCAATGAACGGTAATTAATTTTTAAAATTCTTAACATGAACGATATCTTTTAAATTTACTTTACTTCTGAATCGTATTTGACATTCGTAAACATTTAAGGTTTCAAAACTCCAACTTTTATTATACTTAATGAAATTTAAACTAACAGCTGATCTGTTAATAGTGCATTGCGCTAATGAAACAAACATGAAAATTTTGTAATCAACCTGGCTAATAAGACTTTTCAGGTTGTTCCTTAAATTTGAAAAATTAAAATATGCAAAGCTTACTTTTAAAATTGTCAAAACAAGATCACCAATTAAGTAAATGTTACAACTGTGTTTCATACCTGGTTAAATAAACAACAAAGTAAAAAAAAATATAACGATAAATATATATATTGTTCTGCATAAAATAATCAAAAACACAAATATCTACATAAATTACATCAGCGTGGTTGAAAGTTAAACCACCAAGTACCACTTTGCCTTCTTACTACTAAAACAAACCATACAATACGACTCAAGAACGATTATCTCTTCCTTTCAAAACTAACCAATAATTTAAACAACCATAAGCAAGTAAACTAACCAAAAAGATAATCGGGCTTAAAGGAGTTCTTAACATGCTTAAATCTAATTTCTTACTTAAAATTGTCCATAAATCCTTGGATTTTCTTTCTTCTTTCTTCCGTAAACCAATTATATGTAGTCCATTGGTACTCCTCAAAACCGCCTGAAGCACATTACAAAGGCTCAACAAAACTTATTCCTCTGTGCACCCGCGATTAGTTCACTACGCGAGGTTATTACTCCCACAAACATGTAATAACGGTAAACCTTTGGTTGCCTCTTTAAAATTTCTAGCAACCTTTACACCAATTTAGTCCCTTATACAAACAAAACTTTCAATGTCATATAACGTTATTTAAACATTGGCTTAATATACAATGAACACTTCGTTCACTTAACAGGTGGTCTCATAAATACTTTTAGCTGAATCTCGTTACAAGAGCACGCGCTGCACTTAACACTTTAACATAACAACTGTTATCTTTTATAAATCTGCTTACGTACTTATTATTTACTTGAAAATAAACAAACTAATTTTATCTTCAACTTCAATTTAATTATTGTTTTGTTTATGAATGTCTTTTACGATTCATCCCCGGTTCGGGTTACGCAGTTGTTTAAACAATTACTGCCTCATTAAAATTCACAAACATACTCCAACATCATCACATTCTATCCCACACTAACTCGCGTGCGCGTCTCACCGAGCTCTCATCACAAGCCAAAAGCTAACTTCTTAACTAACTCCAACTAACTAACTTCAACTAACTCGTCAATCTCTGACTTTCCTATTTATAACTTCAGTCATCCATCTTTAAACATGTCTTCCTTCCGCGTTATATTCTCCAATAGTATTCATTCAAAATTTCATAGTTCTGATAGCTGCTTCCCTCTATACAAGCACGCGTGTAATTACAATACATCGCCATATTTGTTTTCACTTACAAATTTTACAATTACTTCATGAAGAAATCATTTTCGTCACCACATTCATTCAGTAGCCACTCTGGTCCATTACACAACTTTTAACCGTTATCTCCAACCTGCGCTCGATCTGCTTCCGCAACATTTGCAAAAATCAGTACCGTCTAAGGTCTCAAATTCCATATACATACACGTATTCTTAAAACAAATTGCACAACATTACAAAACTTTCTGAAATTAACACTTAAACATACCCAATCTTTCTCTACATATTTTCTAAAACATTCTACACTTATTCTTCACATTTTCTGACCAAAATTACTCCTTTTATCCAACAACATTCCATCTCTAACGGCAGCAAAACAGTAGCAATCCAGTGGCAAGCATTATCGTCCCCTCGACAAATTTCTTTTCACATTTACATTCATCAAAATCTAATTATTCCAACACTAAAGTCTCTCTAATATTCAAATACACGTATCTACATACTAAATAATATCTTTCCTAAAATTCCAGTGGCGTATCATACACCCACATACATTCTGCACATACAAAAAAAATTTTTTTTTTCGTTCAAACTCAATACAGCCATACTCAAAACACATAATACACGTCATTAAAACATCCTACATACAGGGTGCGTCAACGCAACCTGACAAAAGAAACGTGATTGGTTTTATATGAATAAATGGCATTTATGCATATGTGTTAACTAAAATTTCTTGTATTAGTAAAGCGTTTTTTCATTGTTTAAAGTAATATAAAAGGTTTGCCTTCTTCATGTCTATTTTAAATCTATACATTGTATACGATAACTAGCATGTTATCAAAATGCGAATGGAGAATGTCAATATAGTTATCTGAGGGAACGGAATTAGGTATTAAACAGCTATAGAAACAAAATTGTGTTATATATTGCAATTAGAAAATGTAGACTCGTTGCACATGTCTAATTATTGGTTAGAAAACAGAGTTAACAATGTATAGATTTAAAATATACATAAGAATTGTAATGTTGCTTAAATAACGTTTATATAAAATGTTTTAATATCCCCTAAATTAATAAAAAAATAGATTTAGTTATAGATTTATTGGTTTTAATGGATGCAGTACGCTAGACCAAGAAGTTTGCTTGTTTTTATATTAATAAATGGCTTTTCATTGTTAGTAAGCTATTTAAGAGGTTTTTTTTGTTTTAAAGGGGATACAATAAGCTCGCATTCATATCGATAATATAACTTTAAATAAATGGTTTTTCTTATTATTAGGCGATAGAATGGGTTTCCATTGTTTTCAATCAGTCTCACATTCTTAGCGGTGATGTAATTTTATATAAATGTTATTTAAGGAACATTACAATTCTTATGTCTGTTTTAAATCTATACATTGTTAACTGTCTTTTCTAACCAATAATTAGACACGTGCAACGAGTCTATATTTTCTAATTGTAATATGTAACACAATTTTATTTCTATAACTAATCTGTTTAATACCTGATTCTGTTCACTCAGATAACTATATTGACATTCTCCATTCGCATTTTGACAACGTGCTAGTTATCATATACAATGTATAGATTTAAAATACACATAAAGCAAACCTATTATATTACTTTAAACAATGAAAAACCACTACAACGCTTTAAAAAATATTTTAGTTAACATATGCATAAATGCCATTTATTGATATGAAACCAATCACGTTTATTTGTCTAGCGATCTGCATACATTAAAACCAATAAATCTATAACTAAATCGATTTTTTTATTAACCTAGGGATCATTTAGATTTACAACGCTTCATATAAATGTTATTTAATTGATAGAAACATTAATCATAGTACATCAAATTTCAATCTATACATTGTTAACTCCCTTTCTATACTACAATTTATATAGCTTTCATTGCTTATTCTTTTATACTTTGTATATAGTGCAAGGCTAGTCAATTTAGGAGCAAAAAGGGCTTAAATTTTAGGTATAGTCCTAATCACATTTATGTTTTTCGGGACGCTGAACATGAATCTGATGTTTGAAACGTCCAAATTTGGTCAATTTTTTAGGATTTGGGCTAAACCTTGATAATTATGCATTTTTTCAAAAAGGCCATGCTTTGCTAAAAAACAATTTAAATCTTCTAGAATTCCCTTTACACAAAGCAAAGTCAAGTTTTTCATTATAAAGCTTCAATAATAACAGAATTTGTAGAGAGTTAGAATAAATGCCATTTATTGATAGAAAATCAATAACGTTTCTTTCATTTACAGGTAAATTAGATCCTTTCAGGGTCTAGCGATCTGCATTAAAACCGGCAAATCTGTAACTAAATCGAATCTTTTGCTAATTTAGAGGTCATTTAGATTTACAGCACTTTTATGCAAACAAATAGCTAACTACATTTTTTTTATAAACGTTATTTAACTAACGGAAACATTACACAAATGCACGCACAATTCTTCCTTTAATTTAAATTTATACAATGTTCCTCTCTTCTAGCCAAAAACAACAGTCCATGTTTTCTAGTATATATATCGCAATTTATTAAACTCTGTCACTGTTTGTTCTTTTCCAATAAATACGTATACTCTTCCTTTATACGTTGTCTATTGTCCAATTTGGCCTCTTTAAAACCGGTTCCAACGTACGTCAGCTTGGGAAAGGGGTTCTATTTCCTTATCGGAGATTACATTAGTTGTTTTAACGAGACCATGCATTGGTTCCCTGAAAATCCTTACATAAGATTTGCTAGAACTAATTCCTATCAAACCACATTTCCTAGTTCAGTGTTTCGATAGCTTAAAGTATGTATATAATATGTATCACCTTTCCATCTAGAGGAAGAAGGTCGATATCGGATCAAATCCTATGACGGTTTTATTCTGTACTAATAACAAGACGTTTATCAAAAAGTTCCCGCGCCCAAACACAGATATGCAGAGTCAATAAGGAACCGTTTAACCTTGATGGGTTGACTGCACGAGGATATTATACTACCCAAAAACTAGTATTACAGAAGCTTTTTGATATTTGTCAGCAATAAACACACTCTTTGTAAAATGATTCTAGTTAAAGCATGTTTACATATGGTTGGGGACACTACTATGTTTGTTGGTTTTCTGACTATACCCAAACTACTCATGAACACATCCTTTGTATTTAGCAGCGTTTTAAATTTTCTTCTTTGACATACTCGTAAAAGCGCTGAGGTAATGCGCATTTAAACTCCTCCGTTTCTAACAATATTCGTTTACCATAGTTCTCAACCTTTCATACTTCTACTTTACTACACTATTTTTACATATTCCTTATTGCTAATACACAGCTTCATCATTTTCTGTTTTCATTATATAACACTCTAAATCGAGTTTTACTGGCTTTATTAACATCTCCAATCGCTCACTCCTCCGCGCTTACTGCTTTCTGTACAGCTTTCTCAGACTCTCAAAAAGTCATTTTCATCAAAAACGGTTTAGAATTTGCTAAAAACTACCCCTGGACGATAACCCTGTTGACTTATTTCAGCATCTATTGGAAAAGCTACCTCTAAAAGTAGGCGATTTAAGCCGATTATTCCGCTTTTCTAATATAAAAACTGTCTTCTCTCTGTACCTTGACCTATTTTCAGATTTCTAAGAATTCCGGCAAAAGTTAACTCAATTTAGACACCACTTAACCTTTTTACCATAAACAACAACCTTCCCATGAGTTGATTTTTAAGAATATGATATCCCTCGAGCCAATAAACTTTAACCCCCTCAGATCAATAAACTTTACCCCTGCATGGCCTGGTTCAATTTGTTTTCTGTGGGGGAAAACGACTACTGCTTCTGGGTTAGCTGTGTTGGGAAACGACTATCTTTATTTGGGAAACGGTTATCTGTCTTAGAGAAACTACCTCCTACTGGTTATCATATACGTTTAGCATAGGCAACCCCCTTGTTTCCACGAACTGATTCTATTGTTAAAATTGAGCAATAGGAACGCTTATTTACTATTCCCAAAACAACCTTCAAGTCTCCGCAAGCTGATTCTATCTTTAGATTTCTAATGATACCCCATACGCACGACATGGCTGGAAAACACATTGCAAACCTCCAAATAACGTCAAGAAACGCCGAAAAAGCATCAAAAAACGTTGTGAAACGTCGCAAACACCAAAACACAGAACGAATAAAAGCACCGTTTGACCTTAGGAATTTTAATAATACCCTTGCAGGCCAGTTTGATTTCCAATACTTGTAATAACTTCTAAGAATCGACGAATTTTGACCTTGAAGCGGGGAGCCAGGACGTGCACGGCGGATTAACTAACGTTCAATCATAAGACCGAAAACGTCAAGAAACGTCTATCTGTATTTGGGAAACGGATCCAGTTCTTAGGGGAAACTACCACATCCTGAGACGGACCAGCTCCTGGTTAGGACACTAGTATTATGAATTCACATACTCTTTTATTATTATAAACAATTTAGCCAATCCAGGAACCACTTAACCTACCTTTGAGCATGGACAACATCATTGTTCAACGACAACAACCTGTTTTCATGAACCGTTTAGAATTGATCCTGCATGTTGATTTAATAACTGATTTAACACCTTGGCTCGACTAAATTTCTTGGTGACCTTGAAAAATTTCGATCGGATTAAGGTCGAATAAGATCGGAATAGCCTGTAGGTTAACATACATGGTTTTTGACAACCAAATTGCTTGGAGACCTTGAAAATTTCCAACTACACAACCATTTAACATTGTCCTACTTATTAGCATAAACAACATGTCCTTCTTCATATGCCTTCAGGTGGAATTGCAAAATGCCGACCACGAAATTTCGATTTGACATGTCTCGCTCGCCTTGAATGGGATATGACCTTGACCATGGCAAATTCTCGCGCGCACACACACAACGCCAACGAAACGTCAAAAAACATTAGGACAAGTCACGTAACCGTAAAAAAAACCTCAAGGAAACGTTTAAAAGGTCTAAAACGTCAAAACATAGGTACACAGAGCCAATAAAAGAATCGTTTAATGTTGACCTACACTTATTAGCATAAACAACATCTGCCCGCGAACTGATTGTAATAAGATATCAATAAATTGTAACCTTGAATAGGTCAATTTGGGCAATACAAGTACCATTTAACCTACCTTTTAGCATAGACGACAATATGTCTCAACTGTAATACCCCCTGACCTTGAAAATTGATTTCTCAGGATTGAGCTTGAAATGGTGCGGGTATCTGGAAATAACACCTTTGAACTTGAAAATAGATTTCTAGGAATTGCAACAACTTCTAAGACTTATACAGAAGTCAATGATTGGTTATCGATTAGGAATTGATCTCTAGGAATACCCTGCAGACTACCTTGAGGATTGTAATAACTGAATTATCACATCGACTCAGCAAAGAATAGCCTGCTTGAAAGCCATGCTGCCCCCTGCACCTTCAACATTTCCCGACACATGAAAATAGAATCCCTACACCCACAACTTGGCAGTCACCTCTGACCTTGAGAATTCCAAGAATTAGCACCTCGACTTGACCAGGAATTGCTTGATGACCTTGAGGAATATACTTTACACGGTGTACGAGAGGACCTTGAAAACCATGTACTTGGACGCAGGCAATAAGATGACCTTGAAAAACCATATACTTTGATATAGGTAATGTGTACAATGACCTTAACCTCGAAAACCATGTACTTGGCCGTGAACAATCTGGACCTTGTGGAATATACGTAGGCAATGTGCGAAAATCTATACCAATACGTTTTGGCTGTTGTCCTAGTCAACAATGTATTTTTAGATTATTATAAGTTTTTGTTATGAACGAATAAGTTCAAAGGTAAATATGTAATTAAAAATTATTATTAATTTTATTAAATACATAAATAAAAAGTTCACCTCGAGTAGGATTTGAACCTACGACCTGTACTTTGCTAGAGTACCGCGCTACCAACTGCGCCACCAATGTTCAAGCCCCAATCGATGCAAATTTTGTCTTTATGTATATAAATATATAATTAGCACCTCGACTTGACCAGGAATTGCTTGATGACCTTGAGGAATATATTTTACACGGTGTACGAGAGGACCTTGAAAACCATGTACTTGGACGCAGGCAATGAGATGACCTTGAAAAACCATATACTTTGATATAGGTAATGTGTACATTTTATTTATAATGTATATAAATACATAAAGACAAAATTTGCATCGATTGGGGCTTGAACCTTGGTGGCGCAGTTGGTAGCGTGGTACTCTAGCAAAGTACAGGTCGTAGGTTCAAATCCTACTCGAGGTAAACTTTTTATTTATGTATTTAATAAAATTAATAATAATTTTTAATCTATTTTTAGATTTCTAGGAATCACTTCGCTTGCTTGAAAGCCACGTGGCGTCATTGATTAGGAATGTTTCTAAATCTGACTTCCCGGCATATGTCTCAACCAGTTTGGTGACCTAATCCTGAAAAGTAGTATCTCCCGCACCTTGAAAAGTCTATTTGTATAAATACCCCGTGCAGGTGATTTCTATGAATTATGAGCCTGACCCGACTAGAATTGCTTGAACATCGCCTTTGTCCTTGAAAATAGATTTGTCAGAGGTATGACCTTGCAGGGAAAGTGTACGTGCACTTGCGGGTTTTCCCTAATAAATTAATAAGTAGATCACTATACGTGGCCTTGAAGAATATATGCAGGCAATGTGTGTACGTAATGGCCTTCAGAAACGAGAAAGTGGATCCTATAGTATACGTGACCTTGAAGAGTATCGTCCTATATACCTTCACCGGCCATGCATTGGGATACCCCTGCAGGTTGATTTCTAGGACCTTGAAAATTGATACCAATACATTTTATCCATCGGCAATCTGTTTGACAGCCTTACAGGTAGTCGAGTAAGGTCGGATAACCTTTAACCTTGAAAATAGATTTCTCGGAATTGACCTTGAAATTTGTGTAGTACGTTTACGTAACTGTATGATTAAAAGATTTTAATTTGTGTTTTTGCATATAAGTTTAAGAGACGTAGGTTTGTAATAAGTCTTAAACAATGTCTCAAAGTAAAAGGATCTCAGATCCTGATATGAAAGCTTTAAGGAAAGCTGAATGTATGGCTAGTATACAATATAATGAAGCGATGAAAATACCTATTAGGAAAGATAATGATGTGTCGTGGATCACATTAAACGAAAATCGGTTGAAGGAAATTGAATGTGAGAAATGTTAAGTGACGGTTCCGTAATATGTATATTGACTTAAATTACAAGTTTTATAAAAAATATTTTATTTGTTAGATGACCTTGAAGCGTCGGCTTGAACAATGGATCGCCTTTGTTCTTAAAAATTGATTTCTCAGAATTGAGCCTGAAATGGTGGGGGAAGCTGAAAATTGACCTTCATAACAATCTATTTTTAGGGATTATGACCCTAACTCGACCAGAACAATGGATCGCCTTTATTCTTTTCTCAGAGGTGTGACCTTGAAAATTGTAAGCATAGACTTTGATGCGTCGGCTTGAACAATGGATCGCCTTTATTCTTGAAATTTGATTTCTCAGAATTGAGCCTGAAATGGTGGGGGTAGTTGGAAATTGAAGTACGTGGCCAAACTTCAACGAATAATTTTTTGAGTGATTTTAAGAATAAAAGTTTATATAAGCATAGGTTCGATAATGTCGTTTTGATCTGTGTTTATGTAAACTTTTCATCTTAAAATCACTCAAAGAATCACACCGTGAAATTTGGCCACGTCGTTAGATAACACCTGATTTACATTGTTACAGGCTAAATGCTCACTAGAGCATCCAGCCCGCAAAGAATTTGTGCTACGGCATAGCTCTGTGGTGTAATCTGAGCTTTTACTTAAAGATCGTAAATGGCACTCGTAGCAAAGCCAAAAATGTCAAAATCGAGAGATAAAGTCAAAAAGGCGCCACCTGTTAAAATCATTTATAGCGGGAAAACGTCATGAACTGATGTTATATTGGTCCAGGAAACCCAAACGTTCACTCAAAAATCTACTACTTCTACAAAGTCTACTCCCAAGATATTAACGCCAGGTTCACCCAAAATTCAATAAAATCTTAAGCTTTAAATATAAAAGCATCAAAATGCGAAATAAAACCTAAAACTCACTAAATATTTCGATAAACCTACGCCAAAGTTTATTAGCTTAACTAACCCAAAAATAACTGATCGAACGGTAATCTAATACTACAAATTAACACGAAAAATATATCTAAACAAACGCGATCAAAAATATCTGTGAAATCCTAAAATTTATGAAACGTCGATATCGGGAAGTAATACCTAAATTCATCGAAAAAAATACAACTCGTCTTCAAACAATTAACAAACTGCTTACCCTTTGGCAAATCCGGCATCAGCAAAGATATCTTCTATAATCGGTAGGTCGATACCTATAAAAGTGCTTCAAAAGAGGGCGACTTATCGCACTAGCCTCATATACATAAAAACAGCTGTTCGGGTCAGTACTTCATAAATTTTCGTTCCATTATGATTTAAAATCTCTTAATAAATCTGCATTTCAATATAATTATTCTTCAGGAAAATCACTAATTATTTTACAACCATTCGCAATTATCTCAATCCACCCGGTATAAAATATGCTCAAATTAAAGAAACCAAAATATTACATTGAACCTTTAAAATTATGTTAAAATTTCAATAATCAATAATATCTTCCAATAAACATAACAACTTGACGTTAATCTCATGATGTAAATAAAAACAAGGAATTTCCGGGACATAGGATGCTCTACAACAAATAATGGGTTTACACTTAAAAAAACACAATAAGTACACTAACCTAAAAATACATACATATTGAATATTAGTTATAACAACACCATCATGGAAAGGTCACACAATTGTTACATAAATCAAATCCCTTAAATAAATGAAATCTAGTTAAAAAATTTGCGAAACCAGCTGGTGTCAGTATGGTCTTACTAAAATTAATGTGAAATAAAGAAAACAACAAAATAACAAACATAACCAATAAGCGGCGATCTCTTATAATGCATAACAACATGTCATATCATAGGTAAGTTCTTATGTCACTGAAAATACTACTTTACACGTTTCACAATGTGTTTGTAATTTCAAATTTAAAGAATGCACCCGTATCATATGGTTTTACATCGAGCCTTACATGACGAAGATTTTGACCGACGGAAAGATTACTGTCATTGGACGTTGGGCATGATCATGGAAAATAGAGGATTTTTATCCGATATTCGTTGGACGGATGAGGCCACTTTTAAAAGTGATGGCAACGTTAATTTGCATAATATGCATTATTGACCTGACGCCAATCCTCACTGGTTGCACGAGGTCCAACATCAAGGTCGTTGGAGTGTTAATGTGTGGTGTGGCATCTTGGACGGAACTATTATAGGTCCCTATTTCTTTGATGGACCACTAAATGGTGCCGTGTTTTTTGATTTTCTTGTAAACCAATTGCCTATTTTATTAGAAGATGTGTCCTTGCAATTACGACAAAATATGGTTTTCCAACTAGATGGTTGCCCAGCACATTTTTCAGTAAAAGAGCGAGAACACTTAAATTTAATATATCACCAGAGGTGGATTGGACGAGGAAATCTACTTCTATGGGGTCGGTTAAAAGATATTGTTTACCAAACTCCACCAACAACGAAAGACGACATGAAAGTACGAATTCGAGAGGCCATTCGTAGCCGGTCAAGAGCGGAAGTTGAAGCTGCTGTAATGTCCACGTATGAGCGGCTTCAACAATGCATCGAGGTCGATGGGAGACAATTCGAGCATTTAACTAGGTATTAAGTAGGTACTTGATGCCTACTTAATGCCTACTTAAGTAGGCATTATTGCACAATCGGTCCTTTTTAGGGCCATAAATATAATTAATAAAAAGAATTCCGCAAATTTGGAATAATTCCAAAGAGATTAAGTTTATTAAAATCAGTTCAGTCGTTTACGAGTTACAGCTGTTTATTTAAAAAAATCACTGAATCTCCCCCACCCCCACCACTTTATATTAATAGATATGTTAAACAAAAATTATTCGAATAAAGCTGAGCTTTAAAAAGCTACTACTATGTGGGTTTCAGTAAAAAATCACTTTAAAGGCTTAGGATGGCGGTTACGCCCCCTGGCGGTCATCTTGCAAATTTGAAAATGTTTTCCTCGGTCTTTTTTTAACCACTTTAGCAATACATTTTTTTTACCACAACTCTGCGACGAATAGTTTCCGAGAAACAGCACTTTGCATTCTTATCTGGCCACCCGGTACCACTTATTAATTTTAAAATAACGAAAAACGAAAAGTTTTTATTTACAGCAGTTTGTAGTTTGTTTGACGTCGGTAATATACCCAAAAGTTACCATTTTAAAGGAGAAACTTGTTAGTTTAATCTGCAAAAAAACACAAATTGCGAAACAGCAGGTCCCTAGAACAAGGCTAAGCACTTCACAAAAACACGAAAACCATTTCTACGTCCAATATGTCACTACCACCAACGATATATAACCAAAAGAATAACTTAGGATGTGGTGAGCTATGACAACTCGAAGTCTGCGTAACTCCTTCCAACCTCTACTTAACTACCCCTTTTGCGGATATTGGGCTGACCGCAAACAAACAATACGTGAGTCTAGTTCTAAATTCCTAACTAGACTGACCATAATTATTCATTATCCTCCACATTTGTTTTTCAACTACCCCCACTCTAATTTGCCCAAAAAACTTAAATGTACCACTACGCGCATACATGAAGTCTAACTCGAAAATTGGATTGACTTATCCGCAAGCCTATCTCTTCTCGAAACCTTATCTGAGAAATTTGATATCTAAACTCTTACCAATCGGAACGGTGCCTATCTGGCGCCTAACTAGAACTTTTGCAAAAGATGTACCATACAATGCAATATCTGAATACGTCTTTTTCATTAATTTTTTTATATGACGCAATCCCAACTTGATTTAACCAAATTAAAATGCGAAATTTATTTCTACAGAACTATCCATATTTACAAATACACTAATATACAAAACAACGAGAGCATTTATTCTAACAAAAACTAATCTAACAATACTCTAATTGTCACTTGTGAATGAAACGTGATTCTACAAATAAAAATTTGCAATCAAAATATCTTCAAACCGGAAAAAAAAGGTAATCAAATAAAGACTCGCAGAAATTTACACTTTTAACTCGAAATTCAAAAAAAATTGAAAACCAACTTATCTACAGGGCGATTTACCAACAGGGTGACAAAATATATATATATATATATATATATATATATATATATATATATATATATATATATAAAATTATAGATATTCCTTCGAATCGATTAAATTTTTTTTACCTATATTAAAAATGTCTACGATAACAAACCAAATGTTACACAAACAAGTACGAGAAGCCATTTACAATTATTATAAATATTTTTCAACTTTTTGTTCTGAAGATCCCAAAACAAACATTAAAAATCGTATGTGAGTGTACGGGTATTTCCTTTCGAAGTATTGGAATAATTTTACAAAGAATCGTTACATTGTGCAGCAGAAAGCCACGCAGTTCCTAAAGGAAACCGACCAATCATCTTTTTAGACGAAACATACATTAATGAAAGCTATACAGTTGGATAAATAACAAAACATTGGGTCTTTTTGCTCCGACATCTAAAGGAAGAAGACTTGTTATAGCACATGACGGTGGTGAAATGGTATTTATTCCCAATTCATTCTTAATTTTTGGTCCACTTCCAAAAATGTTGATTATCACAACGACACGAATGCCGATAATTATAACAAATAGATAATTACACTCGGAATTTTGTTTTCTTCTAGAGTAACCATGCGTAATGTAGTTCATGACCTAGCTCCCATTTATCTAAAATCACTGTTTGTCCCTGTTTCAAAATTTAAGGAAGTGAAAGAAAGTAGCAATTTTTTGTTTTAATTAGTGATTAATCATTGAGGTGACATGATGTGATGAAGTTAGACGAAGAGGTGCAACCAAATCCATCCTGATCTCTAAACTCACAAAGGATAGACGGCGAATCTGTTTTATACGAGTCATCTGGAAGCGAAAATTTTCCATCTGATATTGAAACAGAAGCTGATGAGGACGACAGAGTCGAAAATAATATAACAGATCAAAGGAAAAAAATGAAATTGGGTAACGCAGAACAATAGCAGAAAAAGCAAACTCGTAAAAAACAGGTAAACATTTTCGCAATAACAATGAATCGTTGAGAACTAATAAAATATTTTTTTTCTTTGTTTTCAAATTTTAAGGCTGATCCAACTTTTATTTTTGGTGTGATTTTAAGTTTAATTATAACATTGTGTTGCATATTGCCTTATACTGCATTTTTCCTTGACTGAAAATACAAAATTTAAGCTATCTTTTACCTTTGTTACTATGTTTGATCTTAATTGTGATTAATTAATCCTAAAAGTAAACAATTAATGTCGGGAGAGCTAACAGGGCCATTATGGGTACCCTCCAATGGAATAAAAAAAAGTGAGGATGGAAATGTTTAAGTTGTCACGGCTCGCGACAGTAATAAAACAGATTTGATAAATAAATATTAAATGACAAAGAAATAACTATAACTCGAAAAGCTAAAAAAAAAAATAATTGAATCATTGGTTCGCTAATAAATAACAGCAGGTCCGGTGAGTGGCGCGTAGCCAGTAATCGCGTAGGGAGCAATGTGGTTGAAACGTGGTGGGATTGAAGGGTATCTAAGAGAAAAATGTACACGTATATGTGTACATTTTGAGATTCATACAGTAACTATACGATCTATTATTTATATCTTTCTTGACTCAGTCTATATTTCTACTTCTTACTTCCTTACATGTCGTGACAGTAGACAAATAACTGTCCGGTAGGAGGACGATACCGTTAGTAGGGAATGCTACATCGTCCGGGGCACGATTTGGCCAGTAACCGGTCTGCTCGCTATGGTAGTACTCATGAGAACAACACAATTGCCTCGGATCGACCTGGCTACAAGGGGCGGTCAAGGTCAAAACAGACAGACCCCGTTGCTGACGATTGTGCAAGGAATGAATGGCGAGTCGGTACGTGGAATGTTAGAGGTATGCATGGCAAAGAATTTGAAATTGCGAATGTAATGTACGAAAGACAACTTGATATTCTGTGTGTATCGAAGACAAAGCGCAAAGGAAAGGATGCTGTGGAGATGGAGGATGGCAGCCTAGCACTATGGTCAGTAGTTGAGAATGAAGTGCATGGCTGAAAAGGAGTTGGGGTGATCATAAGTGAAAGAGCGAAAAGATGTGTTAAACAGTACGAATTGGCATCTCCCCGGGTAATATGGGTTAGAATGAAAGTGGAGTTTCGAAGAATCTTTCTTGTTGCATGCTATGCACCGGTTAATGGAGAAAGAGACCAGGAGCGTGAGAACTTCTGGAATGAAGGAGAGAACGTGTTGAACGTATATAAGCCAAACGAAAAAGTGATGATAGTGAGGGATATGAACGGATGGCTGGGTGTACAGAGCGAACATAGAGAACGCGTTCTAGGAAAGTTCGGAGACCAAAGAGTCAATGAGAGTGGTGAACACCTGCTGAACATCTATGTAGAGAGAAGCCTGTTTGTATCCAATACGTGGTTTAAACATAAAAATGTGCATATGTATACATGGCAAAGAGGTGAATCTAAAAGTATGATAAACCTGATAGTGTATGATGAACGGCTTAGAAACCTGGTGAAAGACACAAAACTAATGCGCGGATCGGAGTGTAGATCCGACCACTTTTTGGTGTCGATAGTTTGTTTAGGGCAAAAGTGGGTCTGGAGAAGGAAAGCATACGTAGTGCGAACGTCCAGAATTAGGGTTGACAAACTAGTGGATAATGGCGCGAGAATGAAATACACAGATGTTGTGAGTAAAGAGTTGAATGTGAATAAAACAGTGTGGAACGAACAAATAAAAGACACCGACGATGAAAGTGCATGAATAAGCTTGAAAAACTGTGTTGTCAATTGTGCCGTGCAAATATGTGGAAGAGCGACTATAGTTAGACAGAAAAAAGGTGCTTGGTGGAATGAATCGGTAAAAAAGGCAGTGTGTAAGAAAAAAGATGCGTACATGGCAATTATTGCCGCAAAAAATTAGACCGAGAAAAAGCGGTTGTATGAGGTGTACAGATTAAGAAACAAGGAAGCGAAGGAGGCAATGAGAATAAGTAAAGAGGAAGTGATGGCTGTGGAAGGAGAGAAAATGCTGAACGATTTTGAGGGAACAAAAAACTCTTCTGGAAATGGGTCAGAAATACAAAACGTGGCCGAAAACAGAACGCTGCATGAGTGATGAATATTAGCAACTAAATAGTATTGGACGATTGTGAAGTGAGGAAATGCTGGCAAGAATATTTCGGAAAGCTGTACCGTAGTGAGGAAAGTAAGACTGAATGGTAAATAAGGAGAATATGGAGGATGTTTGATGCAGTCTGTGAGAGCATGGACCTAAAGGTAAACGTGAACAAAGCTAAGATTGTGGTGTTCAATCGGGAAGGTGGAAAGGAGAGTAGAGTATTTACTCTGCAAGATGAAATTGTGGAGCAAGTGGACGAGCTGGTATATCTCGGTAGAACGTCTACTGCAGATGGTACAATGTAGGGAGAGATTGGACGAAGGGTCAATCCTGGAAAGAAAGTGATTGGAAGTATGTGGCCAATAATGAGAAATGAAAGCATGAGCCTAGCTGCAAAACAAGCAATTTATAATGGCGTGTTCGTCCCGTCGGTACTGTATTGAAGTGAGACATGGGTATTTCAAAAAATGACGGAGTGTGGTGAGGAAAAGACGATGATGGATAGATATAAAAGTAGTACATTACATTGGTTTGGTCACATTGAGAGAATGAACTACGCAAGATTAACGAAACAAATATATGTGGGTAAGGGAGGTAAGGAAGGGCCGGGCCTGGTACAGTGCGTAAAACTTGGCTGAATTTAGTAGAATGTATGATAAAGGAAAGAAAGATAAGGAGTTTTAAAATAAAAAGGCATGTCAAAGACAATGTATGAATCTTGCGGAAGCTAGGGAGGTATGCGGAGATAGGAAAGCATGTAGAAACGTTGTGAATGAAAAATAAATAAGAGGCAGGGATTGTTTTGCCTACCCCGCAAGGGAATGGCGTGAAGGTTAAGTTAAGTTAACAAACTCGCATAAGGCGGTAGATACAGAAGAAAGCAAAAAATTAGCCACAAAAGCATGGGATCGGGAAGATAAAACTGAAGAAAGAGGTGAATTTATATTCGCAGTTCTTTAAAAACTTTTGAAGGCAAAAGGAAAAGAACTATGGTATGTTACTACCTGTACTACTATGCTGCACCTTCGTTAGCTCTTAAAATTAGTTACCACTGCCATCTTAGAAAGTGCATATCAATTTTATCGACAGTTTTATCGACTCCACGAATCATCCATCGAATTAACTAAGGTGTCTAGAATGCTATTAGCTGTTGAAAAATGTGAATCGGTTCAAAGAAAGATCTTTGAATGACATTAATATTTGTGATAAGTGTATTTTTATGTTTTTGTTTCATTTTCAATTTTCTTTTATTTATAGGTCTTTCTGAAATGGAAAACGAATCACAGGGAAGTGAATATGAGGAAAAGGAAGATGAAAAAGAATTGGATGATGTAGCTGAAGATGTAGCAGACCCTTTTATAGCCAAATCTACAAATTTGAGTAAGCCACAAATTTTAAAGAAGAAAACATCAGTAAGACGATGTTGGAGTGACAAGTAATTTGCTGCTGTTTGACATTTTTTTAGAGCTTCGATAAAGAAAGGTATTACTCCACGAAAAAGTGTATGCACAGAGTGCATTGAAAAATATCTGATACGTTCTTTAAGAGTTGGAAGCGATGTAAAGTTTTTTGTTTATAATCACAGTGAAAAAGTGAATTAAAAAAAATGTGTTACTAGCATTAATAAAAGAATGCGTGTTGTTGCATCATATATCACTTTTAAACACTACTTTACATACAATATCTACCTTACACCAATTTGACTTTGTATCATTGTACACTGTAAGTTGCTGTTTGATAATTTAAACAATGCGTATTACACTGAAACATAGTACAGTCTACTCGATTCTTTAAGTTGCTCGAAATAGTTGCGAATGCGCAAATATACGTAAAATCTTAAGCTTTGCGTATTCGCAACTCCTGTGAATGCTTTTAATAACCGCATCCCTGAAGACATGTATACAAATATACCGTGTATCCCAACTTACCGCTCCAGTCAATAGCGATAGTTTGGGAGCAAAGTTTAATCGCTCAATGGGTACTTCTAATGGTAAAGAAAATTTTTTTAAGGTCACCCTTTCACCGCAAGTTACGCCAAGCTTTAATTTTTCAATGACCCCTATCTTTTATTACTTTATTGAATAGGACCCTTTTCTGGCTTAAAAAACGCATAAGACCGTTTGGCAACAACTTCGAAATGTTTAAATAATGACAGCATGTAACCACCCTTTTTTGTGTTGTATTAAATATACCTTAATTTAAGGTCTTTCATTCATTTAGTTGTAAATATAAGAAAAATTTTAATTATTGAAATGTAGGTATGAGGTAGGCAACTTAATTTGCATATCTTCATAGTGCACATTTTCGTAAAGATTTATATTCCCATAAATTGTTTTCTGATCATTGCGCAACGCGTCATAACTTAACCCTTTGCGCAAAGGCATTCGCGCACAACATTTTCATCTACTTTCCAAAGCATCCATTTTGCTTACTTCCTTATGACTGCTGTGAGTGCAGAAAGAATTTTTTTGTGCTTTCCCTAAATTTAGTGAAAGTGCCATCGATTTGATGGTAAGATATTTTAACGCATTATACAAAAAAAAATTAAAACATTTGCTCTTTTCAGGCACTTGACTTTAAGTTCTTTAATTTTTTTATTGCACTTTTTATTTTACTGCGATTTACACTTTAATTATCTTTTAAGTACGCTTGCATTTTATGATTGCAAATTTTTGCCTTGAAAATTTCAAGAAATGCAATAAATGGATTTTTAAATTTCACGAAGATTAATTTATAATAAGCGTAATTCCAGTGTTGGGTGTGGCCGATAACATATAAGCATTGTTATTGCAATAAGTTGTGCAACAATAAACAAGGATTACGTCATCTTAATTTGCAATTCTACATCTTTATTTTTTATACAAGGGATCCTCAAGAAGATTTTATATATATTGTACAAAGGTATTTATGTAATGGTTTTTTTAGTATTTTAAGGTTTTTTTACAATTAGTTTTTAAGAAATATTTTATTTAATCATTTCACATTCACTGTTAATAAACATATCTGTATAATTTTATTTTTCTTGTATTTTGATCAAATTTTATTGTTAAAAAACTCGGTTTAGTTGTTCCGACATTAAAAATAACTTGGCGCTCGAGATCATTTTATTATTACTACATTTCATTTTTTATTTTTATGTTAAGTGAAAATAATATAGTAGATTTAGTGGTAAGTAAGCATATCGAAAGAATTGAACCTACCCTATTTAAACTACCGACTAGAGTCAAAGGCACAATTTGTGGTGAATGGTGTATCTCCTGTTAGTTATAACGATTTGTTGTTTAGGAGAACATATTTACTTTTTATTCATTATTACTTTACATCTATTTCTTAATTACATTATTATTTTTTTATACGATTACCAGTTCGACCACTATTTTACACTGGCGTTCGAGCAGGGACTTGATTTGCTTTCGTTACCATTTGCTGGTTATTTTCGCTTTTGTTTGTTTCAGTTTCGATTGTTTGTGTTGACCATTTTAAGGTACTGTAACCATTTATTATTACGATTTGTTACTTTTATTGTGTTTACGATTAGTGAAATTTTATTGTTCGTGTATTATTTTTTGCCATGTCAAATTTAGATTATTTAGTGGGTGTTTTACGTAGTGACGAGTTATTAGTGGAGTTAAGTTTTAGAAATGTTAATGATGTGGAAAGCTTAACCGTAGATGAGAAACGTAAATTACTAAGACGTAAATTAAATTTAGAAAGGATTAATACAAATTTATTTGATTCGTACAAGAGAGTCAAAATTAACCAAACCTTAGAACTGGACTTCACACTCGTTTACTGCATATTTTGAAATGTTTAAATTATATCACTTTTGATAATGAATTTTTGTATTTACACGATCAGTTATTAACTTTATGTAACGAATCTTTAGAATTTATTGAATCTATTAACGAAAACTTTGAAATGAATAATGAATTACCCTATTTAGACACTTCTAATATTTCTATGTCACATAACGACAATGTTAATACTTCAGTTAATATTCCTGCTGAAGATTTTTCCAAATTAATTCAAACTTTACAAGTTTCTAAGAGTTCTGTTCCTGTTTATAAATTAAATTTAAAATTTAATGGTAGTGAGAAAGAAGTTTTTACATTTGTTCAAAGATGTGAGGAGTTGATGGTTGCACGAAACATTTCAAAGTCGGAGATGCTTTTATCTGGTATTGATTTATTTGTAGGGAAAGGTTTAATTTGGTATAAGGCTGTTAAACCTTTGATTCCGACATGGGATCAACTTATTTCTAAATTAAAGAGTGACTTTTTCGGTATCAGTTTCAGGCGCTTGTTCTTATGAAATATATCACTTATACATTTTTGAAATTGGAAAAAAGTCCAATCCAATAAGAATAAAAAATAGGGCTGTCGTTAGGGTGCGTAGGTGCGTGCGTGCATGAGTGAGTGATTGAGTGATTGAGTGAGTGATTGAGTGATTGAGTGAGTGAGTGGGTGAGTGTGTGAGTGAGTGAGTGAGTAAGTGAGTGAGTGAGGAGTAAGTGAGTGAGTGAGTGTGTCTGTATGTCCGTGCGGGCGTTCGTGTGAATATCTGAATAACCATTAATTAATTCTAAAAGAACGTGTGTAGACGTATTTTTTAAAGAAAACTTAATTTTACCTAAGTTTTCTTTATATATATAGTTTTAAATCTAAACATTTATTAAATAGGATTGAAAAGGCCTAAATTGTATTATCGGTATTTTATAGCAGGGGCGGATTTGAAATTTTTTTATGTTAGCATCTATTAACGTCTATCTGACATCAAGTTTTACATGTCCATCTGGTATAGATTTTTGTTTTGTTTTTAAAATGTTGCCTACTTTCGTTATGGACATATTAAAAAATAGGTTACACAATTGTTCCAAAAAATGATTATGAAAATTATTTCATTACTTTATTTTTGTATTTTTTATTATATTTATATTATTATATATTGTATTTTATTGTATTTTTTATTTATTTCTTTATTATTGTATAATTTCTCAAAAATATCTAACACTTGTGCTTGAGAACTCTTACAAAAATTATTTGTGTGCGAATCGACATTATCAAGCACTCATGATTAGACATTAAATTATCCAATAACTTTTTTGCGCTTATGGTATTATATGTAAAAATGTTAACTTCGTGACTTTAATATAAGTAAGAGTAAGCAGTTGGTAGGTAATACTGTACTTGATAGAATTATAAACCATTTAATATAATGTTATAAATATATTTGTGTGGTTTTATAAATAATCGTAACAGTTTGAGTGTAACTTCTTAACCATTTTAAGAATATCTTTCTTAATTCATCACCCGCGGTGACAAAAAGTTAATAATTACAATTTTCTAGAGCTTAAATTCCGTGTGTTAGAACGACAAAGACATATCTCTGTTGTGCAAAGTAAATATTTGCCGCTACGCCCGAATTGAAAATTATTCATTTTAAAGACTATATCAAAAATGACGTATAATACTAACGAGAAAATATCAACGTATTATATTAAAATCTAACATTTTAGGACAGGTAGCGATAGCCAAAAAATTAGTACGTTACGTCAGGACGGTATCAAAAAGAATGGATATGCAGCTTTACTATTTTTACACCTTCTTATTCTCACAGATTTTATTCATCTTCATGTTCTATCTCTATTACCAAAGTTAAAACTTGAATTTCAAATTACGGTTATTTGATTTAATCTCCATTTCCAGAGCTTACATTTTACTTACTAAAACGATGGAAGTCCTTAATAGATTCCGTAAACATAATTACTCTATTATTTCTATATAAAAATATATTTAAAAAAATGTAAAATTTTAATCATGTGCGATAACCTATGCTAAAATAAAAAAGCGCATGTACTGCAGTACTTCGGAAGGGAACCAATAAATGTATCTTGATCTTCAGGGAATGGAATATTTAACAAAACTAAAGAAACACAGTACGTAATTTTTTCTTGAAAAATACAGATTTATTTGAAAAAGAATAAAATAATAAAATAATAAAAAGCAAATATGGCAATTTTAATGAAATATGATCAGTTACTACAAACTACAGAACGTTAAATTTCTTTCATCTAGTGATATTTTACTAACCAACCACTTTGGTTGAGATTATCTACTCTATAATAGTCTAAAGTTAACTTATTTGTATTATATAATTTAAATAAATTAATTGACAGTCGAGTTAAAAAAAATCACGAAGGTTATGCATCGCATCAATATTAATCATACTCAAACAGTTTAAAAAAGATTCATTTACTTTTAACACTTTTCTAGTAGTGCAAAAAATTATGCTTTACATACTTAATTGCAAGCTGTTAGGCATCATAAATAATGTTAATGGCTTTAAAAGTTAATTGTATGTACAGAGGTATAAACAAACACAGTAAAGTAACTAAGAATATAAACTAAATTTATCTCTGTCTTATACTGACTGACAGTACGTTCAAGTAATTTTCACCATGCTTTAGGGTTATTCAGCTTTATTAATAAAAAAATTAACATACCTACATGAAAAAGTGTCACGTCATAGAGCAATCATTCTAATTAATTGTTTAATATGTTTGTATCTAGTGGGTATTCCTTTATTGTGTTAACATAAAAAATAACATTACAAGTATCTCATACATTTCCCTATTTCAGCAGTCTTCAGATAGGAAAAATGTGGAGGATTGTAATCGATAGATTTATATGCAGTTATAGGTTTATTCTAATAACTTCCTGCTTGCTTTTTAAATAAACACGAATAAAAAAGGCAAATATTAAATTTAATTTAACCGTTGATTAACTGTTAAAGTGTAATGTTAATGGTATTTACAAATTTTTGATGCAATCGTGGGACTCGTAAGATCGTTAAATAACAATGTTAGGATTTCATTTTGTGGTTAATTAATGAATTCTTAATAATTTATACGAGTAACAATTACCGCAATGGAATGATGGCAATTTCATATTTTATATATAGAAATTGTATTGTTTTGGAAACATTTTATTGTAGTGGGCAGTTAGGTATGAAACACTTTCAGTCAATGTATGTTATACGAGTTAACAGAAACTTAATCCAGAATAATCTACGCCTTACGCAAGTGCTAATTACACGTAATAAGATAAACTTTATTTTGATATTGAGTATATGGTAGAATAGTATATTACTCAATGAGCGTAAAATGCAGGTCATATTGTACGAGGATGGTTTACCTTGCCACACTTTATTTTAATTATTAAGTTGCATCTAAAATCTGTCACAGTCCAAAAACATTTTCTAAAATTTCAAAATACCTCCATTAAACTATGAACAAAAAATAAACTCGAAATGTCAAAAGAACTATTTATTAATAAAACTAATAATTTAAAAGTCAATATTCGGTTATGTACAGCCTACTTATGATATACGTAGTTTAATTTCGCACATTTTGTCCACATTCAAAATTTGTGCAATATACATAATAATTTGGCCGTACGTAAAATCACTACATTATGCCATTGACTCTTGTATATCATTCTTATTATGTGTTCTCTAATTAAATTGTAATTTTCTATTTTGAGGGTATAAAAAATCATTTAACATATCGTTATGTATCTATATTTTCTTATTTTTACACTGAAATTAATTGAATGATAATTATATAAATTTCATAAAAATGTTGACATCTAGTGGTAGTAATTTCACTTATTTTAGCCCACAGTCAGAACTTTATCGTAAATTTTGTGCAATATACACAATTCGACCGTAAGTGAAATCTCTATGTTACGCCATTGACTCCTGTACGTCATTCTTACTATATGTTCTCTAGCTGCGCTACGCAAAATTGACAAATACGACAAATACTACATTAAAATATTGGGGAAAGGAGGTTGTAGATATCAACGTAGGGAGAACTGTTTTTTTTTTAGTTCAAACGAGACTACTAATGGAAAGAGTATCTTAACCCGGATCTGGTAGGAATTAGAGTCCAAGGGAAATTTATGAGATGCTATAAATGTAATACCTCTGCCCATTCTCAAGAATTGTATACCCATAATACGTGTGCCAGGTGCGCTAGTACACACAGAACCTCAGATTCTAGAAAATTGAGGATTGAATAATGTAACTGTAACCAAGTGAACTACAATACAGGACTCAATGGAAACTGTCCCGGTATCCTAGCATAAACTTAAATTAGCCATAAATAAATTATAGTGAGGATTTTGAACCATGATAAGAGAGTATACCAATCATACCTAGGGAACAGAGAAATGCAAGGCATTATGTTTCATTCTCTCCCTAAAGAGGCGGTCGTGTTGCTTGAGCTTTCCCACTTCCTTCAGCCATAATGATTCTCAACATACATGCATACATTAAGTTAGAGTGCATGGTGGGATTAAGAATAGGCTCCTTTAGGATAGCATCCACGCTTTTGACTTCTTCACCATATTTGTTATGTGCACAAAAGTAAAAGATGTGCCGTAACAACTAGATAGCCGGAACCTCAATCGGTCGGTCGAAGCACTTGGATACGTGGGCGTGTGGCTGGCGTATAAATACACAAAATTATTTAAGGGTACCACTTTTATCGCCCTTAAACCAACAATGGGGCCACGATACGACAAGAGGTACGGTACGATGAAAATAAATAGGGTGAACGCAGACTAGGAAGAGGACAGGTCCGATTAGGAATCAAATCCTAATCCGTAGTCATAAAAAAAACAAATACTGGTAGTTTAACACAACTTGGTTTTATTCTTTATTTTTCAAAGATAACCCAACCCTAGAATGTACAAAACTGTTTTTTTAACAAAAAAAAACCTATAAACTCGAAATGGTATACGTTTCTATTAAGCTATATATATATATATATATATATATATATATATATATATATCGATGTTGGCTTTACAACCAACGACATTGGAAAATGGAGGAATAAGAAGTGTAGAAAGGTTATGCCTTTTACAAACAAACTAATAGACAGAAATGTGTTTTCTGGAAACTGATCCACAAACCATCAAAAATAAGGCGCGTAAAAGCAGAATAATGTTCCAAATAGAAACAAACTTTGCAAAAAAAGCTGAACCAAAAGATTAAAAAATTAAATTCTCGAAATATAAAAGGTATATAACAGCAAGGTAGCAACAATCCGTGGGGCTAATTTATAAAATACCCAACAAAACCTACAAATGGTTTAAATAGACATATTAAATACTAAGAATACAAGAATTTTAAGACCACACAAATGTGCTGGCATGCAAGTGAAAAATGAATTCATTGTAGCAAACTGTTGTTTTTGGCTTCATTTTCAGAGGACGCAGTATTCAATTGTTCGTTTTCAATAAGCCAAGTTCGCTTATGACATAAGCGAGCCAAGCGGGCAAGTGTTGTAATTTTTCGAATGCTATATGAATATTTTACTATACTTTATCTAGAACTGTACAAATACGATACTGGAAATTAAAATCTGGGCATCTTGCCTTACTTTACTTTAATTATCAAGTTGCATGTAAAATCTGCCAGTCAACAAAATGTTTCTATAATGTCAATTGCCTCATTTAAACTATGAACAAAAAATAAACTCGAAATGTCAAAAGAACTATTTATTATTAATATTATTAATTTAAAGTCAATTTTCGGTTATGTACAGCCTACCTGTGATACGCTTAATTTGATTTCGCTTATTTTAGTCCACATTCACAACTTTTTTGTAAGTTTTGTGCACTATACATAATAATTTTACCGTACGTAAAATACCTATGTTACGCTATTGACTCATGTATATCATTCTTATTGTGTGCTCTCTAATTAAACTGTAATTTTCTATTTTGAGAGCATAAATAATTATTTAACTTATTGTTATGTATCTTTATTTTCTTATTTCTACACTGAAATTAATTTAATGACAATTATATAGATTTCATAAAAATGTTGACATCTAGTGATAGTAATTTCGCTTATTTTAGTCCACATTCACAACTTTTTTGTAAGTTTTGTGCAATATACATAATAATTTGACCGTACGTAAAATCCCTATGTTACGCCACTGACCCTTGAATATCATTCTTACTATATGTTCTCTAATTAAACAATAATTTTCTATTTTAAGGGTGTAAATAATTATTTAACTCATCGTTATGTATCTTTATTTTCTTATAGCTACATTGAGATTAACTTAATGACATAATTATTTAAATATCATAAAAATCTGACATCTGGTGGTAGAATTAGAACTAATATACAAGACAACCTCTTTCCAAAAAGATATTGAATAGCAAAAGACGTGCGCTGGAATACCCTGTTTAATTAAGCAACCCAAGCTAATTTCGATATAATCCAATGCTCTATTTATATCAAACAAGACCTACTATACTCTTTTTTACAAGCTTTCCCGGAAATAAAGTTTTTTATGTCAACATATGTGTACAATGTCAATTAAATTGATTTCAATTTTATTTTAAATACACAGCAAACTTATATTTGAAATTGATTTAGCTCTTGTACTTTGGAAAATAACTTATACAATTCTTACTGAAATTACGGTCACCTTTTACCTACGTTGAACGTTTCTTGCTCAAACTGTTAACTCCATTGACTACACACTACCTATACACCTTTCGACGCCATATCTCTCATTGAAGACATTGAAATAGCTTAGTCTACGATTACATTCTAGTTTTCAAGGAAATCAATATACGATAACTACGTTTATACACCAATCTACTGCCTGTTTGCACAAGTAGAAATTGTGTAACTATTATATTGAACATAATGGTTTCAATTGAACTGTTTGGTATCAGTTCTAGGATTGATATGCGAGTGTAACTTGCATGTACTAACTGTTTACTTATTTGGTGCCAGTTTACATTGATAAAATATCAGTGATTATTGTAGCGCTGATCTTGCAATTGTGTTTGGTGTCTCAACGTTAGTTACAATTATGTACAGAGAGCTTTATTGTAAATTCTATTTTTTTGTATTTATCTTTGATTTAGGGTAGACCCTCTGTGCCATAATTTCACATAAAGATCGGATTGTCTAAAGTAAAATTACTAACATTTAAGTACATAAATACTTGCACCCAACGGTCTACTTTCCTTTTAGTTTTACTTATAGTTATTGCGTTGAGTAAACGCAGTAATTATAAGTATTGATGTGTCACCCCTTTTTGCAGAGTTAAAAAATTTCGGCAATTTAATTTTTGATGTCTCGTTTTCTAAATTAATGTTCGTGGTACAAATCTACAGTTTACATTTATCTGTGTCTTTGTATACGTGTTAATTAAAAGTTTCTCTCTTAGCACTCTTCTACATATACCCCGTTTATAAACTTTTAGGTTGTATTTTAAAAAACTCACGGCGGCTACTATTACTATTAAAAAAGTCTACACCTACTAACATATATACTAGTCCAGTGCAAGTAATAAACCCTAATCTTATCAAGCATTCAAACTACTTCGCAAGGTGTTGGGTTTTCTTCCTATATCGTGGTGGTTTAAAACCTCCTAGTCCCTATGATTCTGCGGTATTGTCAAGGAGCCATAGACCTTTACAAAGATTGGCATCCGTTACGTACTGTATAAAGCACTTGTAACCTACAACACTTTATTTATTTATCTAAGGTGTTCAAACTCCCAAAATTTTATCAAAGAAATAATCGATTGAAAATAGTGTTTCGATAATTCTTCGTGATAAAGAGGGCAAATGAATTTAATCAATCTTCACTTATTAGGATTGCATAAGCAAGGATTGGAAAAGGCCTTTTTCAGCGACGAGTCAACATTCAAGGTAATCAATCATCCCAGACAAGTACCACTGTAGTACAATACCAAAAGACTGCACTCACCTGCACCTTCCTATCTATTCCTATTAAAACTCTTTCAACATGGCTCCCAACATTGAAACGGTCTTAATTACTATACGTGATTTCTGGATTATGTGTGAATCATATTTGCTCTTTACTGGACAATTTTGGAAATTCCTACAAATTGTTCTACGTTTTGAGAAGGTTATGTACCGGCTAATAGGCAATACACACTACCCCCGGTTATTCTTAGAGTCACATATCCATTGGTACAAAAATTTGGCGTGGCAACGCCGCACACAATATCACTCGAGCTATGTTCCGATATCTGCATTTATGAACATGCTAGTATTAGACTGCTTTAGTACTGATCACAGAAGAGAGAGACGGTAGGCACATCACAATTCCGTACCGAAGACAGTTAAAGGGGGTTGCATCGTACTTGGCTCGATCTCTACCTACTATACAGGAACTTAAACCATGGAAGACATTCAGGTACTCTCGACATAACTAAATTACTGGTGAGTTATGTTTTGCTTTATTGCGTGACGGAGCCTGGGAAACCAAGTAAATAACGACAATAGTTATCGAGTGTTTATTAGTAACTCCTACGCGCTAAACTAAACTAAACCAAATTGTTTAGGAATGGGGAAATATTCCTTCAGTTATTGAACGGTGTGTGTGTGTGTGTGTGTGTGTGTGTGTGTGTGTGTGTGTGTGTCGTGCGTGCGTGCGTGCGTGCGTGCGTGCGTGCGTGCGTGCGTGCGTGCGTGCGTGCGTGCGTGCGTGCGTGCGTGCGTGCGTGCGTGCGTGCGTGCGTGCGTGCGTGCGTGCGTGCGTGCGTGCGTGCGTGCGTGCGTGCGTGCGTGCGTGCGTGCGTGCGTGCGTGCGTGCGTGCGTGCGTGCGTGCGTGCGTGCGTGCGTGCGTGCGTGCGTGTGTGGATATATAATAACCAGTGGCGTGCCGTTTTTAGAGTATAAAGTTGTTCATTTTTTTCAATTTATCAATCGATTTTTTTGAAAGTCGGGTATTGGGGGCTTTTAAGATCGCTAAGTATAAAGTATTTGTTGAAATTAAAAAATACAAAATGGCTTATCAAAAATGGAGGATAATCGTATTTAATATTCGATACGACTCAAATTCAGGTTTTGTGGGCTTAAGATCAATTTTGTAACTTTGTTAATTTGTAAAACATTATCTAAATAAACAATTTTTAAAAGCCAGTGTGCAACATTATTTTGAAACTCGGGTATAGGGGGTTTTTAAGGTCGCTAAGAATAAATTTGTCAAAATTAAAAAAATCAAAATGGTATTGTGGGCTTTGAAGTTAGTTATTTACATATATGAGAAAGCATTATGGCAGATAATTTGGCAGCGGTTTTATATTGATGAATCGTTTGTCTACACCACGCTCTGTATTATTAATTAAATCTCATAAGACTGTCTTCAGAGAGCCATTCGTTCGTTTTTCTTCAAGTAAAAAAATATTTAAAGATTAATAAAAGGGCTTGATATTCGTGTTTCTGACATAAAAATTAACTGGAAACAAAAATTTGGCCTTATTTTTTTTACTATTTCAACTTTGCCCGTTAGAGGGTTAAAAAATTTTCTTTAACTTGATTGTTTTTGAAATTTCGAACTGGGAACCTTACTAGCTTTTCTATCTGTCTATATTTATTATCATTTTTCGGTTTTAATTCCGTGACATAATTTTTCTTCCCATTGAATGCATAAGTCTCCCGTATTATACGACTTTCCCCTTCTATTATTAATAACTAGATCTTTAATAAACTAAATATTATAAAACAATTTTTTTGTGATTCAGTTGCAAAATGCCACAATTTAGATATGCACTTTAGTGGTAGGAATGTTAACGTTTGATCATTTTTATTCAGTAGTTTCATTTATTTGTTTTAAAAATGCCATTTTGCAAAGTATTGCAAGTGACAATAAAATTTCTGTTTATTTTAATCGAAATGAATCTAAAACGTACTGAGTGTGATGGTTTTTCTACAATGACTAAATTACAAGAAATTTTGTATAAAACACGGTACAGTAGTTTGTTTTTTGCACATCTAGTGCAAAAAAAGCGCATTTGTTTTACAACTTGTGATATAAGTAGCTATTTAGTTTACAAAATAAAGGGGTTATCAGTGCAACTTGATTTAAAATTCACACCTTGTCAATGAACTAAATGTTATGGATGAATGTTTAAAGAACCCTTATCGTTTAAAAATCATGTACTAGTTAACTATTAAGAATTGATTCGATTAGACAATTCCTCTATAACAAACGTCAATTTCATTGACTAGTTTGATATAAATGCACTATCATTAATAACATAATGAAGGTAATTGTAAGTACATATGTAGATATACACATATAAGGTTCCAAGACCAATCAATCAATTCCTGTGACATTTTGATATGTAACGGGAACTAAAACAGGTGCGGTGTGTTACTAATGACAAAGAAAAACCTGTTAGTTATTATATGAAAACTGAACTGCAAGATAATGTATTACAGGAACAAGTAGATATAAACTTGCAAGTAGAAGCATATACCCGCGGCATTAAGACTTGGTGTAGGAGCGGGTGCTTTTCTTACAGGTGGTGCTCCCACGGTCCGAATGCACCTGCCCCGCTGGCATTTATCAGCTGCACATCCCGCCTGCCCCCGGCTGGACTTCATCCCATCAACCCCAACATTACTCTCACCACGTGGCAATCTTTAAAATTACATTTATGGCAATTAAATTGCTCGTAAAAAGCGCCCTCGAAACAACCGATAAGATAACCGTGGTCTGTTGATACGATGACAAGCCTTCCGATAAGCTTAATTAAAGGTAACCTCTCTATAAAAATTATTTAAAACTTGTTCTTTTTTAACGATCTAATTAAAAAGGCGATCTATAATATACACTTTTTATAGATATCTATTTATATGTGTAAACCTCATTAGAATAACATTTCGTAATCAAATAAAATGACTGATATAATTTGACTAACCTTTCAAACTTATTAGTTAAGCTGTTCGGACTATTTCCACAGTTTGTGTTGAAATAGGCCGAACTCAATTAATATGAGACCACAGTTACAAAAAAACCCACTTATAATACAGACTTTCAAAGCTAATTTAACTATATCTGTATTAAATTACGTATAACAACAAAGCATTAAATTTCCATATAAATGCGATTTCTGGTGGCATAGAAGAGGGGTTTAGTAACGGATGTTTACCAAAAATAGTAACGATACACATGCATTTCAAATTTACTCAACCTAAATAATATTAAGTGAAATAAAGAACCAGTAAAAATATTATAACCTAATAAAATAAAGACCTAAATTTAAAAAGCAACTCTTTATAAATGTCGGCTTTTTGTGAAGACGAGACATCAAAGACTTGCCTTCTTGTTACCACCAATTACAATTCTTCGAGATGATGGAGATCAAGTAAGCGTGCAGTAGCGGCTGGAGCACAGAAAACTACACACATACCACAAGACTTTTTAATAAAAATGCCAACAGCTTTTAAAATTACTTCCACAAATATTTTGAGAATTTTTAGAACCGGATTATCCGAGATAATTCCATAGACAAACAAGCACTCGATTACAGTTACGCGGAAACACGGTCTTTCTTTGAAAATGAAAAATTAAAAGAAACGAGAAAAAGTATTTAACAAATCCCTTGATTACCACAATGGAAAAGACTTGTCGATAATTTTAAGACCTTTTGATATTTCCGATAAAAATACTTAACAGTATCCATCGCAATTTTCTCGCACGTTCTTGTGCCGAAGCTCGAACATTCCAAAAGTGTAATGATGCCAAGATAACACTACCTCCAATTAAACCTATCCTTATTTAGCCACATTTTACGCAATTTCAAGATTTTAAATTACATCAATATTGCGATAAAGTACTGAAATGTAGACGTCACAATCGCATTTTCATGCAAAACTACACTAACTCCGTATTTTTTCTTCGGACTTAATGCGCTTTTGTTACATTTGCATGCTAATGTTATTAGTTTATTGAACAAAATTACTGTTGAAGATTGCATTATAAATAAACCGGTTAATATATATAAAGGAAATTACCAGTACTTTGGCAATTTTATTATAATGTTTACCAATATTAATGTATCATGAATACCTGAATACAATGTGTAATTATTGTGATAAAATTACCAATTACACGCCAAAAAATAATCTGAATTAAACCGCTTTTTAATGCAGCTGTTAATATTTTATATACATTCAATAAACTCAGGATAGTATGAAAATAAAATATCTGGTGTGGAACTACACACGACCATCCAACCTACAATATGAAAATTAAAACAAATGAAATAATTTTAATAACAATTTTTTTAGGACTGTTTCAAAATAAGTTCATTACGAAAATAGGAAACATTGTAGAAACACATACAATAATCTATGTCAAACAGACGTTCAACCCGTCCTGTCAGACATCTGCTAGCTTAAAAAAAATTCCAAAGCCGTCCGCTTCTATAAAAATATCGATGATAACCTTTTTAAAAAAAGTTATGTGAAATTAAATTTTCTTTAACAAAATATGTCTACACAACTTCTTATAAAATTAATCATTAATCTAACCAACATTTAAATTCCACCTTAGGAATTTTTTACAGCTAAATCTTCCTATCAAAAAATGACATACAACATAATTAATATATATGACTAAGGTCTATATATTGGTATTTATATATTTTTGAATTATACAGCTGTTACAAAAATATTTGATAAAAATCAAAAATAGGTCCCAATAAATCCTCTCTACCGCCGCTGGATTTCTCCCAAAGTCTAATCAGCTTCAGGAGAAATGAAAACAAGCTTAAATACAAAATTTTAAGTACGCAGGTGTTTTCGTTCTGAAGTTATTGTCGATAATAGCATACATCAACACACATACAGACCCACGCACGAACGCACGTAAGGACGCACGCACGCAAACACGCACGCACGCACGCACTCACGCTCTCACGCACTCACGCTCTCACTCACTCACTCACTCACTCAATCGCTCACTCACTCACTCACTCACTCACGCACTTACTCACGCACTCACTCGCTCACTCACTCACTCACTCACTCACTCACTCACTCACTCACTCACTCTCACTCTCACTCACTCACTACCACATCAAAACACCACTCACTCACACTCACTCACTCACTCACTCACTCACTCACTCACTCACTCACCACTCACTCACTCACTCACCAACTCACTCACCACTCACTCACTCACTCACTCACCCTCACTCACCACTCACTCACCACTCACCACTCACTCACTCACCACACTCACTCACCACTCACCACTCACTCACTCACTCACCACTCACCACTCACTCACTCACTCACTCACTCACCACCACTCACTCACCACCACTCACCACCACTCACCACTCACTCCACCACCACTCCACTCACCACTCACTCACCCCACTCACCACCACTCACCATCACTCACCACTCACACCACCACTCACCTCACCACTCACCACTCACCACTCACTCACCACCCACTCACTCACCACTCACTCACCCTCACTCACCCTCACCACCACTCACTCACTCACTCACCACCACCCACCCTCCCCTCACTCACTCACCACCCACTCACACCCACTCACTCACTCACCACTCACTCACTCACCACCACCACTCACTCACCACACCACTCACCACTCACCTCACTCACCACCACTCACTCACCTCACTCACTCACTCACCACCCCACTCACTCACTCACTCCACTCACCACTCACCACTCACCACTCACTCACTCACTCACCACCTCACTCACTCACTCACCACTCACTCACTCACTCACTCACTCACCACTCACCACTCACACCACTCACTCACCTCACCCACACTCACTCACCACACTCACCCACTCACCACTCACCACTCACTCACTCACTCACTCACTCACCACCACTCACACTCACCACTCACACCCACTCACCCACTCACTCACTCCACTCACCCTCACTCACCACTCACTCACTCACTCCCACTCACCACCACTCACCACTCCCACTCACTCACTCCACCACTCACCACCACCTCACTCCCACTCACCCTCACTCACTCACTCCTCACCACTCACTCCCACTCACTCACCACCACTCACTCACTCCACTCCACTCACTCACTCACCACTCCCACTCACCACTCACTCACTCACTCACCTCCTCACTCACTCCACCTCACTCACTCACCACTCCACTCACTCACTCACTCACCACTCACTCACTCACCACTCACCACTCCTCACTCACTCACTCACTCACTCACTCACTCACTCACCCACCTCACTCACTCACCACTCACTCACCACCTCACTCACTCCCACCCACCCCACCACCACTCACCCACCCTCACTCACTCACCCTCACCTCACCTCACTCACCCCACTCACTCACCACCCTCACTCACTCCACCCTCACCCTCCCTCACTCACTCCACCACTCACCACCCTCCTCACTCACTCACTCACCACCTCCTCACCTCACCACTCACTCACCACCCCACCACTCCTCACTCCCCTCACCCTCCCACTCACCTCACTCACCACTCCCACTCACTCCCACTCACCACTCACTCCCACTCACTCACTCACCCACCACTCCCACCACTCCTCACTCACTCACCACCACTCACTCACTCCCACTCACCCCCTCACTCACTCACCCCTCACTCACTCCACTCACTCACTACACTCACTCACCTCCTACTCACCACTCACTCACTCACTCACTCCTCACTCACTCACCACTCACTCCACTCACTCACTCACTCACTCCCACTCACCACCCTCCCACCACTCACTCACCTCCCACTCACTCACCACCACTCACTCACCACTCACTCACTCACTCACTCACTCACCCCCTCCTCACTCCCTCACTCACTCACCTCACTCACTCACTCACCACCCTCACTCACCTCACCTCCACTCCACTCACCCACCTCACTCCTCACTCACTCCCACTCACTCACTCACCTCACCCTCACTCACTCACCACCCACCCCACCCCACCACCTCACCACCACCCACCCACCCACCCACCACCCACCACCACTCACCCACCCTCACCACAATCACTCACCACTTCATTTTATATTTTCAGCATATTTTACAAAAAATTTTATACAGTGTCTCAAAAATATTTCTAAAAATTTTTCAAATTCAACCAATATGTTTATTGCATTTTGGATTACCCTTACATTCTAAACATTTGTCATGTAGCATGTCTATACCTAAGTCCAAGCGTTTTGGAGTTATTCGCATTCAAAATTTAAAATTGAAAAAGATCATGAAGAAAACGAAAAATAAAATAATTTTTATAACGTTTCATTATATCGAAAACAAAGATTCGTAAACTTAAAATAATTTTATTTCAGCAAATGTTCGAAATGTCCTCCGTTAGTCAACTGACAATAGCCTAATCGATCTACAAATTCCTCCTGCACATTTCGAACCATTTCGCGCGTTAGTTGACTAACGGAGGACATTTCGAACATTTGCTGAAATAAAATTATTTTTAAGTTTACGAATCTTTGTTTTCGATATAATAAAACGTTATAAAATTATTTTATTTTCGTTTTCTTCATGACCTTTTTCAATTTTAAACTTTGAATGCGAATAACTCCAAACGCTAGGACTTAGGTATAGCTATGCTACATGGCAAATGTTTAGAATTGTAACAATCCAAAAATGCAATAAAAATTGGTTGCAATTTGAAAAAAATTTTTAGCAAATCATTTTGAGACACCCTGTATAAAATTTTTTCGTAAAATATGCTAAAAATATAAAATCGACGGGTCCGAGCGATTTTTGAAAAAAATTGTGCTTTACGAGATATTGAATTTATTCCTTCCTTTACGACCACCCGGTATACATTTACGTTACTTTAATTTATAATTTAAAACTTTAAAGTAATTAGTCTTCAAAAAAAAGAAATCACTTTAATTTATTTTACAATCATTCGCGATTATCTCAATCCATTCGGTATAAAATATGCTCTAATTAGAAAAAAAGAGTATTGCATCAAACCTTCAAAAGTTACGTTAAACTCCAATAAATAATGATATCCTTCGGATGTAAAACTGCACATTCGCGCAATACGACGCTGTACAACAAATGGGTTTACACTTTTTATAAAAACACAATAAGTACGTTAACCTAAAAGTACATATACTGAATAATAATTAAAACAACGCCATCATTGAAATGTTACACAACTGTTACATAAATCAAATCCTTTAAATAAATGAAATCTAGTTTACTTAAAAGGCTGTCTTACTAAAATTATTGTAAGTTTGAAATAAAAACCAAAATAACAAAGATTATAACCAATAAGATGTGTTCCCTAACGCATAACCATATTTAATTTTGATACAAATCGTTAGGATCATAATTAAAAAACACTCAAATAAATTTAGAATCATAAAACGAATGGATACGCTTGCATTATAATTTAAATTTAAACGATACCAAAAAAAAAACAAACTTGAATTGCAAAAGGTAGCGTATTCAAACGTTAGCATATACAACAAAATAAAATACACACAAGAATTTATTAAAATTCGTCAACCACTGCAAACACGATACAGAAAAAAGTTTACCTTATAATCGGAACAGACCCATTGTTCTACAGACACCTAGAATATCTATAGATGGCCCCGGCGGCGGAAATGCGGTCGGGGTTGATACTGCAGTAGGTTCTTCCAACATAACTTAACTCGTGAAAATTTCTCCTTTCCATTCATTTGATTGATATTACAATTGGTTGTAACTGCACTAATACTTAAACTTCCAAATAACTTGATTACTCTACCATGTACAAGTACTAAATATCACTTATTGATGTAAAATAACGAATTTGTATTATTTGTACGAAGTCGGCAGTATATGCAAAAGTTATCATTTAATTCATGAACTTGTTACTTTAATTCGCAATAAAAACCAAATTGCGAAACAGCAGGTCCATAGAACATGGCTAAGCACTTTAAAAAACACGAAAACCACATATTTCTACGTCCAAGTGGAACCGGAGATCTACTACTCCAACGATAGTTCGGCACACTCCTAGTGTGTGAATTATTCAATCTATGCCTTAAGGGTGGAAAGGTGCCGAGGGATTGGAAGAGCGCAATAATTGTACCACTGTATAAGGGTAAGGGAACAAGAGTGATTGCAAGAGGAATAAGTTTGCTCAGCGTGTCTGGTAGTGTTTGGAAGAATACTGGTTGATAAGAGTATGAGAAACTATACGAACTAAGATTTGGGATGTGCAGGGTGGTTTCATGCTAGGGGAAGGATGTGTTGATCAGATGGTTGCTCTCCAGCAGGTGATCGAAAATTGTTTAAGTGTAAAAAGGAAGCTGTACTGTGCGTTTGTAGATCTGGAGAAAGCGTACGACAAAGTGAATAGGGAGAAGCTGTTGGAAATATTAAATGAATATGGCGTAAATAAAGATCTAATAAACGGAATAAGGGCAGTATACAACGGTAGCATTGGAAAGGTTGAGAGGAGGGATGAGTGAATACTTTAATATTGAGCAAGGAGTGCGACAAGACTGTGATCTCACCGTGGTTGTTCAATGTATATATGGATAAATGAGTTAGGCAAACATGTGCCGATATATATGGTGTAATGATTGGTGACGTAATGTACGAGTTCTGGTGTATGCAGTAGGCACAGTCTTATTAAGTGGCAGTGAGGATGAGCTACAAACTTCTCTTAGGAAGTTTGATACAGTCTGTGAGGGCATGGACCTAAGATTATGATGTTCAATCGAGAAGGTAGAAAGGACAGTAGAGTATTTACTCTGCAAGAAGAAATTGAGTTGCAAATGGACGAGTTGGTATATCTGTGTAGAATGTTTACTGCAGATGGTACAATGGATGGCAAGATTGGACGAAGGGTTAATGCTGAAAGGAAAGTGATTGGAAGTATGTGGACGATAATGAGAAACGAAAGCATGAGCCTAGCTGCGAAACAAGCAGTCTATAATGGCGTGTTTGTCCCGTCAGTACCGTATGAAAGTGAGATATGGGTATGTCAAAAAAAGCACGAAAAAGGAATAAATGTCGTGGGTATGAGATTCCTGACAATCGCATGTGGTAAAGCGAGAAGGGATAAAATCAAGAATGAGTGTATAATGCCGAAGTGTCGCGAGGAAAAAACGATGATGGATAGATGTAAAAGTAGTACATTACGTTGGAAATGCAGTTATCCGAGGTGATTTCAATGCCCGCCACATCCAATTCGGTGACACCGCAACTAATGGCAACGGTAACAGGCTATCATCGGCTCTATTGCAGTTGCCGCTCTTGCGGATCGCCAACACACAGCCAACATACTTCGAACATTTAGGTGCCTTAATAGTAGATCACATCATAGTTTCCGAACCCACAGCTCACTATTTTGATCGTTAATGCTTTCTAGGCACCACGACCACATCAGATCACATACAACTACTGGTCAAAACTTGATTCTGTCCAGCTCCCCCCTACACTTCCTCCATACACAATTAAGTAATTTTCAAAAGCAGACAACCTTCCTACATCCAATCTTCAAACGACCCAAGATCTCGAGAGAGCCATTAGAGACCTAACGTCCGTAATTACGAAAGCGGTCGATATCTCTGTACCACCAAAAAACATCGACACTTTCCGCAAACCGCTCCCACAACACATTGTGAACTGAATCAGAGAGAAAGTACGAATCTATCGTCAGTTCTTGCGATCCAGGGACCCGGCCCTCAAGACCGAATACAATCGCCTTAACGCCTTAATCAGGTGAAAAGCCAACAAACACGCCGAAGACTCCTGGACCAAATCCACCTTCCAGCTAGATTATAGAAATCGTAAACTCTTCTGGCAACAGTTCGATAGACTGACCAGAAGGAAAGTCAATCCTAAATCCCACCTAACCGACCTACAAGCAGTCTAATCTCCTCCGACCAAGGCAAGGCCGATTTCTTTGGTCATCACCTCCAATCCATTTTCCAATCCTCCAATGATCCCCAATTCGACAACCAGTCCAAGGCACTCCTCGGGGGTCGCCTTGAAAAATTACGCAACCGTAACCTTCCTGAAATCCAACTCGATAACGATAATCCTTTTTATGCCTCATCACACCCGACCAGGTCCACACAAGAAAGGGAAAAATTCTGCCCCAGGTCATGACGGCCTAAATCGAAAAATCCTCCGTCATTTACCCGACCCAGCCCTCCGATTACTCTCCAACATCTACAACCAATTCTTAATCCTATCCTACTTCCCGACGGACTAAAAATCGGCTTCCATCGTCATGACCCAAACCCCACGCTGACCTAACCTCACCCTCCTCCTATAGACCAATCTTTCTCCCGAGTTGCCTCGCAAAATGCTTTTAGCAGATTTTAGCCAGGCAACTCAGGCACCAGCTCGAATTTAACAACCTCCTTCCCAATAGCCAAATCGGCTTCCGTCCCAACCGAGCGTGCCACGATCCCTTGTTGAAGCTGCTTACAGAGTCCACCAGTGCATTCCATCACAAGCAATGCAATCTGGCTGTGTTTGACATTAAGCAAGCATTCGACAGGGTCTGGCACGCTGGTCTCCTCACAAGATCCATAATCTCAACATTCCCGACCCCTTCTCCAAACTCCTACTCTCCTACCTGACCAACCGGTCAGTTCGGGTCAAAGTAGGGAAAACCTCAGATCCGTTCCAACCTACAGCAGGCGTACCGCAAAGTTCTGTCTTGGCCCTGATCCTCTACATTATCCTCGCATCCTACATTCCCGAAGTTACACAACTCAGAGTAGTCGTTGCGCAGTTTGCGGATGACACCGCCTTCTGGACGGTTAATCGGAACAGCGAAACGACCTACCGCCTCATATCCAAAACCCTTCGCAACTTCTCCAACTGGGCGAACCGGTATAGAGTCTCCGTCAATCCCACCAAAACCCAAACAATCCTCTTCCGACATCCTAATTACACCGAAGATAAGTTCTCAAAGCTTGCCTCCAGAAACGTTTCCCTAGCCCTAAACCGAGAAAGATTCCCTCTCCAACAAGAATTCACCTACCTAGGAATCCTCTTTTATAGAACCCTCAATTGGCTCCCCGAAGTACAAAGAATACTTAACAGGATAAGAAACCGCGCAAACCTACTGGGCGCCCTCTGGGGTAGAATCAGAGGTTGCCAACCCAGAACACTACAACACACTTACAAAATATATATTCGCCCTGTTATGGATTTCCGAGCATCCATATACACTAACATAAACCCCAATCACCTTTCCTCTATTGCTTCCTGTGAACGCCGAATACCCAGACGCATACACAGGTTACCTCTCAGATACCCTAGCGACCCCACAACACAACACGGAAACATACCAACCATCACACACAGAATCCAACACTACAGAAAAACTTTGCACATAAAAGAATCTTCGGCGACACTATCCGTACCAAAGAGATCCTTACCACTCGCTAAAACTGCCGTTTTCCCCAATTCCCACGAAGAAAACCTAAATTAAATTGCAGCGAACCTTACACAACTCCTTGACGACCTGCTCGAGGAGATAGAATAATCCCTGAATAACATCCCATATGCGATCCGCATCCCCCCGTCTATTCGATGACGACCTAGCAAGAAACCGGACAACGAATTGGATTAACCATACTAAGCATACTACACCCCTCTAAACAACACACTCATTTCTTACACCAAAAATAACCACATCTCATGATTGCAAACTATACAATAACACAAAACATCGCAGAACCAACAAACATGGATTGACCAGGGCTGAAGAGGAGAAGGACTCCTGAACAGTATACGACTAATATATGTATATATATATATATATATATATATATATATATATATATATATATATATATCTAAGCTATAAATAAGTGATTACTAACCATAAGCATGAGCATACTAACAAAAAAACCTGAGAGAATGAACAACGCAAGATTAACGAAGCAAATATATGTGGGTGAGATTAGAGGTTAAGGCCGGGCCTGGTAGGCCGCGTAAAACGTGGCTGAATGTATTAGAATGTTTCATAAAAGAAAGAAAGATAAGGAGTTTTAAAAATACAAGGTCATGTCAGAGACAATGTATGAATCTTGTGGAAGCTAGGGAGGTATGCGGAGATAGGAAAGCATGAAGAAAGATTGTGAATGAAAAATAAATAAGAGGCAGGGATTGATTTGCCTACCCCGCAAGGGAATGGCGTTATGGTTAAGTTAAGTTAAGTATATAAAATAGTTAATATACAAAAGTTTTCTATTAATAAATGGTAGTAAACATAACAATTCCTATAACCGGCTACAGGGTTTATATTAAAGCTTAATTTGATCGGCACTTTTATATAAACGATTTCCTGTCGGGCGAAGATCAATATGCTAATAAGATTATAAAACTGACAGTTTAATTGAAATGTAACTATATCACATAAATCACGTACAGTAGATCATCTTTAATGCACGTGAATTTTTTATACAATAGAGAAACCAGAAATATACTGTAACATGTTCTATTTAATTTCTCCAGATTTGTCATTTAACATAACATGATACGAAACATACTTAAATGTATCTACAATTACAATTTTATAAACTTACATTGTAGAATCTCGATTTAATAGCGATTCTATTACATTTACCAATTTATTTTAATATGGGAATATTATTATAATACACTCATAAAAATACTACTATGAACTGCAATATAAGCATAATCTGTGACGTCAAATATAAATTACATACTGTCTGTATTCCGTGACGAATTAATGTTTTGTATTGAGATTTTTTTATATAGATTTCGATTAAGAAATCATTTGAAAATGTGAATATTAGTAACTAAAGACTGATCTTACATTGCATACGGTGCGATTTATAGTGGGAAAAATAGTCTGTTCCTGACACAGATATAAGAACAAATTTTATATTAGTCGGAGAACGAGCAACCACCTTAAAAAAATTATTCTTATGTAAATCAATCTGACGGATCCGATTTTTGAGTTCGCCAGACAATCTGGAATTGCGAAATTGATCAAAATCGGCAATTTCCGAAAAATCTCAAATTTCATGAAAATTTTCTAATTTTTATTTATCTTCCTCAGTTTAGCTTGGATTAAATTTGTTAAAAATGCAGCAACAAATACTTGATTGAGAATTTTTTTTGTTTTTAAATATAGATGTATATAGTAAGTGACAGAGTTGTAGCCAAAGAATCAAAGAAACTTTTTTATTTCGGTGATTTTTTTATAACTGGCTTGGTTTTTAGCATAACGGCGCCTCAATATAGAAAAATATGCCGGCCGCGGCCGGTCACTTACTGCACAAGCGGTAACGCCATACGTAGCTTGAAAGTGCCAGGATTTGTATTGTACTAATTAAAACCTATTTAATAATCGTGAGTTTATTTCCAAGTTTATTCAGTAAATTTTAATTTTTAAAAGGGAGAAAAATATAAAAAGTAAATTTTGATATAGGCAAGTTAGACATTCTCATTTTATTTTCACATTTAACTTCTACTCGTATAAAAGCAACAATATCTAAGAAATAGTTAACACATTTTGCCGTCATCTTGGATTTTTGTGATCTGGGGTACCTTGGCCGCCATTTTTTATATGCTTACGTGGGGATCGTATTTTTTACCCCTTTTTTTATGGCTTCTTTTCGGAGGCATTATCAACCCTTGATGGAATTTTCACCATAATTAGTGCCCTTTTGGTTGTGTTAAGAACTTTTTTGTCAATTCACTACTTTTTTTATGGCTTCTTTTCGGTGGACATTTTCAGCCCCTTGATGTAATTTTCACCCTAATTAGGACCCTTTTGGTTGTATTAAGAGCCTTTTTGGCAGTTTAACACCTGGAAGGTAGGCAAATTCGTGCGCATACAATGTTCTGATTGGTGGTCCTAATCACAGCCCCTTTTACCTGATTAGTTTCTGATTGGTTCATAGCCCCACCCAGTTCCTGACCTCTGATTGGAGGCTTAAGGCTCTGCAATGGTTACGGCGGGAAATTTGAAAATGTTTTGATAAGGGGCTCTAATGCTACCTCATAAGACAGCTATAAGAACTTGTGTTAGGTCTGCGCAGTCTTGTCATGATCTCCTTGGCTGCAAATAGTATTATAATAAGGGGGATCTAATGCTAACTTGTAAGACAGCTACAAGAACTTGTGCTAGGTCTGTGCCCTCCTGTCGTGGCCCCCTTGTTGCGAAACTTGAATTTGCTTCTAGGGTCAATTAGTGGTGTATAAGCTAATGAATATTTTTTCTGTCAGAAAGGAAGCATCACTTAGCAGTAGGACCAATTAGGGATTGTTGTGGCGCCATCTAGTGGTGTATAGACTAATGAACATTTTCTGCAATAAAAGTTGATCATGCACGTTTCTCTCTCGGCCCTTGTTACGGAACTCTTAATTAAAAACAGCTAAACTACTACTAAAAATGCTTTTATTTATCAGAATAGAATGGTTGAAAAACAAGCATAATACAGTAATTTGATTATCTCATCATTTATAATTAAACATGTAGTTAAAACTTATTTACAAAATCAAGCATTGGTAAATTATTTATTATCATAAAATACAAAAACGTTATCGTATAAAGTCCACACACATCCGAATAGTAATCCTGCAGCATCTTTTTGTTGTAGCGGAACCGTCTAGAATTCTTCTCAAGGAAAGGTAAATGGTAACCTAGCGGGGATTGTCCAAAGGAATCAAAATATTCCCCGTTACAATTTTCGTCAATACAGTCTAACGCTGACCTGGTTTGTTTGCTGGATCCGTATTCACAATAATTGCACAAGGTCTAGGTGCGTGTCGTGGTAGCTGATTAGAAGCGCATACAAGTCGGAACACATTCTTGTGGCTGGAGATCGATTTCAAACATTTCAACACTTGTACCGCATACATATTTGGAGTTGGTATGCGCCCAGTCTTGCAGTGGTAATGCGTTTTCCAGATCACACATAGGCTCCTCGATCTTATGGTTTAAACAACTATACGTCTTTGATTCCTTTTCCATTCTTTTAATCGACGGACAACCAATCTCGTTCAAGTTTACTATTGGTTTGTTAAGGAATCTTAAAAACTGTTGTTTTTCACTACCCTTAACGTGAATTTTGTTAAACGACAGCAGAGTTCTTATCAGATCCTCTCTGAAACCGTTGTATGGCACATCCCCTGACCGCCATTTCAAGCCGTGATATTTATCCTCTAAATACGATATCTGTCTTGACATGGGTTTTCATATAAAATAATTTCGAGGTGACCTTATCAGAATCAGTAGTAACGAACCATGATCTGTAATAACGGCAATTTCTTTCGGTATGAATTTATTATCAACACCTCTAGACCCTTGTATGCCCAAGTATGCGTCCATCTTCTTTCAACTGCTGTTGTACACTGAAGTTTGTGATCTATACTTGTCCCTTTAACAGGTGGAATCCACGACCACATTCCGATGTTTATCGATCACAATCACGTTATCGAATTCGGCGTACACCAAACAGTTAACGGTTTCTGTGAGAGCTTCTTCAAAACCGACTTCTAGGCGAAGGGAACCGTTTCTAACTAAATTCCAGTGTGTGCTAGCGTATGCAGACAGGTCAGGGGTTAGGTCGAAGGCCATCAAACAGTAGCCGTTGGGGTAATCGCTTCTCGATGTATCATTGCCCTTATTCAAAAAATGAATACCCGTACCTGAGAATAAGGCGTGATATGCCCTTACATATAAACCGTTAGCTGTAAAGTCTGGTTGTAAGGCCTTCGAAGGAGTTTGTTGACCGTCAATATATAACGACATGTAGTTAATATTGTTGTGATGAACATTGAATGTGTTTGAGGGGTAATCACTGTTGAAAAATTTATTTCCCACAGAACCTACGATACATCGTTTAGGTAACTGACCCAGGAAGATATTATCTAATGATTTTCGCTGTATGCCTGTAGGTATAGTTAACACTTTTACGTCAGTTCTTGTAACCGGATATTTTGCTGCAGTTGTTTCTAAAGCTTTAGCGTGGGCAATTAGAATGGTAGGGTTGATTCGCATACGTCTCACCAGTAAACCAGCGTCCATAATTATGAGAAACTTTTCCTGATTAAACAAATCCGAGTGCACGTGACCAATTATCTCGATTTGTTTCCTGGTCGTTGCAAGTACTTGACGTTTCGAGAAACCGTTATTTGCGGCCCCAGTGTATTGAGCTGCCCGGCTGTATCATTGTGCTATATCCTAGATGTGAACTTTTGGTCTCCTTTCCATAATTTAGCAACGTTTCGATATATGAGCGATAGGCGTAGGTGTTGTTTGGTTGTGACACCATCTTCTGATTTAAGTAAAAAACCTCCTCCTGTGAGAAAAGCGAATGCATCCAATTGTTTACCGGTGCTTCAACATCCGCGTCAGTGAGTGTTGTATCATCTTGTATTGGAATTTTAGCTGTGATGTACAACATGGTCTGACTTCAATATATGTAATCGTTTCCATTTTCGGGCACTACACACTCTATCGGGCGTCATCACTAAGAGCTGATAAGGGCTTGTAAAATATCCATTTACCACTCTCGATACTTGTCTGCGTCGACGGTAAAGCGAACAAATCTAATTCAGACTTGACGCATTCACATGATTGGGCATGTAGAAAAGCCATTATCTTGAAAATATATCGTCGTAAGTAGGTTTCTTCTTCTAGCAGCAACAGCTCTCGGTAGCGACTGGTTATTATCAGCCAGACGCACTCTTGTATAGCCCGAACCCTTCATCATTTTGTCTCGATTTTCTCATCGGCTTTACGTCCAAGATTTCTACTTGTCTCATGAAATCTTTCTTGAAACGATTCCTTAACAGGTCGATGCTCTATGGCGTCACCAAGAATATTGGCACCCGTTCTGAGAGCTTCTTTTCCAATGGCCAATACACCAGACTTAAATAACGGTATTATACATCTAAATATACCACCTAGACAGCTTCCTATTCCGCGACCACGTTGACATGGTGCGCCTCTGTAGATGGAACCGATACTGTTACCGGCTTGATCCATATAATATCGTTGATAAGGGCAAACCATTATTGCACTTTCTTAAAGTGTAGCTTCAGACACGACGTCCCAAACTTGAATGGCATTGCTGCACCCGTATCTGTTTTTATATTAATCTCGATGCCCGTGTCATCACGGGCATGTAGTCTGCAGGCGAAAAAAACACATCTTAATGATCTCGGAAAGCGTAGTTTCCAGAAGTAATATTTATTATACGCATAAACGGAGATAAAACATCACACACAATTTGCGGTTCAACGATGTCGCAGTAAACAAACATCTGCGTTGGTAATGCTATCCATATACTATTGGTTTCATAGCTATGTTTTGATACGGCAGATAACCCAACTGCAAGGCTAAACGTTGTGAGAATCCGAATAGCGAGAGGGAGGTTTTTAATTTCGTAGTGACGCGCTTAGTTAGATTATGGTATTCGACTGTTAGCAATTTACTTATTAGCTCGTGTTTATTTAGCTCATTGGCGATTTCTTCAATGTTGGCATAATTCCCCGGGGTGAAACGTAACACATACCATCCGTCCTCAATATAAATGGCTTTCTCGTTGTCGTGTTGGAAATGCGATGCAGCCTTTTTTAATATAGCCTCTATCACACCCTCTTCCCCTGCGGGTGTATCCGTTCTATAATAAATTAAATTGTCTATCGCACTAACAGCGGCAAAGGAACAAGGGTACTTAATTTCAGAAATGCCTACAACCCATGAGCCTGTTAAACCTGTTCGTTTTGGCAGTTGTGTAATAAAACTTGACGTCATATTGTCGGGAGAATACGTCCTGGAACTATTACTTAATAAGATAAAACTCCATTTTATTTATCTCTCAGCTGCAAAGCTAACCCAGCTATTAAATTTGTCACTGTAACCACGCAACTTGACCAGGTATTGTTTATATGGTCCGCGGCCCTTCTTTGCTAAAATCTTATCGACTTTGAATAGGGCGTCTTTATCAACCGTAACAACTTGCAACTACTCCTCGTAAAAAGTACCCGCAACAGGATCGTTATTAAGATCGCTTATTTGATAAACTGAAGGTCTTATATTTATCACTGCACTAATTGTAACAACTTCCTAGCTCCAGTTCGTTTCATACCCCTTCTCAAAGATGTACTTAGTTCTGGCGATTTTAACATGTTCACCGGCTTCATATTTAGGAAGACGTGATGTGCCTAAGCCTTTCGAGTTCTGGTTATTCCACACTTCCAAAATGTTTTCATCGTTTACAGCTTTATACTTGAATGGGGGCTATTGTTGTAAGCAGTTACACGTTTTTGGAGCACATCAATATACCTGTAGGAATTTTCGTAGGTGAAATAACGCCACATCTTTGTTTTCAATGTTTTGTTAAATCTTTCAACTACAAATGCTTTTACATTAGGGTTATTTGTTACATAGAAATCGATACTTTGTTTCTTGAAAAAGTTTTGTACACTGACCGTGACAAACTCCTTGCCTTTATCCGTCTGTAGATTTGCCGGTGTATTATCACTTTTCTTAAAAATATCGGCGCATGCTTCAATTACAGATGCTGCTCGTTTTAAGAACTCTCGCACAGGCCCTTTTGCTAAACACATCAATAACCGTTAGTATGTAGTTATATCCACTATTGTATTTACTTAAAGGTCATCGCAAAGATCCGCTTGCCACAGCTCGTAAATGTTGCTCACAATGTATCTATTTCGTGGTTTATGAACCGTATAAGCTTCCTGAGCCTGCAGCCATTTTTTCGATTCACAATATCTACCATTCACAGCATTAACTAAAGGTGTTATACCCGAAAACCCTGCCGGATGCTCTGGATCAAAGTATACAGCATTCATGTTACGTTCTCCACGTATCCCAATCCAGTGAAGGAAAGGATTTTCGCGGGGTTTCCCTCGATCCACTATCGGTATCGTAATTCCCACCTATAGCTGTGTAGCTCGGTTCAATGTTGGGTGATACAGTAGCATCACGTCTTCGAGTATTTCCGATAAACTCTGGTGGTACATTTATTTCTTTAATATACGTCGCAAATTGTCGCCAGCCGTGTGGGTTTATAGTTTTTCGCTGTCTTAATGTTTCGTTAACCAGATGGATAATGTTGGAATGAGTGATAATTTCGCCTTTTATTGTGATAGTACCCCTTTTGTCCCAAAATACATCACCGCCCGTATTCAGTATACGAAAGAAATCAGCACCTTTCTTCCTGTATGAAACACGCAGTGTTGATACTGTCTCGTCGTCTGTCAGACCTTTGCGTTTCGGCGAATCCCTAATATAATCTGAATCATCGCTGATTGTTATACTAGCGGGTTGACGTAACTGATTGGAAAAATGTAGATATCTTTCAAGAACCTGATTGTACTGCTGCCATTTGTCGTGGTCGGTCATTCTGATTTTTAACCTTTATCCATGTCGTTACCCAACTGCGGTAATATGTTGTTTTGCGTGACATCTGGCGCTTGCAGACGCTGTATAAAATCCATAGGTAGTATAATCATCTTCTTCAGATTGTGGTCCATATTTATTGAAACAAATTACCCAAAATTCCGCCAAGTAATGGTCCTAACAGGAGCGGTAGAAATGCACCGCCCTTCTGCATGAGGAACTGTTTCTTCTTTTTTATAGATTCACCTCTCTGTGCCAGCCGCCTTAAATTATGCTTATGTTGAGAGAGTCGCTGCTTCTGATCAGCTGACAGAGGTACACGAACTTTCTAAATGTTATCTGCACACTCGCAGATGCATTCCACCTGATTACTATCCAGACATTTCAATAAAGCGTCACGTTGACTTTTACTTAATCTGGCTAATGTGCGCAGGATATCGGTGTTTTCGATTAAAGCGTCAACCTACATACATGATGTAATCTTTATGACTGTGAGGCTTGAGCCCTTTTTTCGTTATATGTACTTGGCAAATACCTTGAACCCCGAATATGTTTGTTCTATAGCGTAGCACATCCGGTGTATTCTGTTTTAAATCGAACAATAAATATCCGTGCGGATTAGAAGTAGCATCTTGGTACGCAGCCTCTAAAAATTTCAGGTTGTCAGGTGAAATCTGCCTTGTTAAACGCTGTATCTGTGCCCTGTCACGTGGGCTCTTAAACAAGATTATGTAATAAGCGTTGAGAGAGATGTCTCGCTGTCCACGGCCTTGATGAAATATGTTTTGCGTTAAGAAAAACACGCTTAGATTTCTATGATGATAACCCTTTGTAAAAATATCAACCACCGAACCGTTAGTCTCGCGCATTAGATAGTCCATTATTATTAAGACCGGTTTTTCACCGTCAAACTTCCATATGAGGTAACCCTTTCTGAAATTCCTCTGAGAGATCTTTGAATAATGGTTGCCATTCGCCGTAAAACCGGATAATTTCTTCAAAAGCTGAGTCGCAGCCAGTTTCGATGTTTTTTAGAAAATCAACGATAAAATACGATTTCCCACACCCCCATGGCCACGCTACTACTGCAGAAAGGGATGCTTAAACTGACTTTCCATCTCGAAGCGCTAATCGATACTAAAGAGTATTCTGTTATCATCACAATTTAAATACTGGATGAAAAAATAATTTGCAATCACAGGTATATTCTACCCTGTTTTATAGTGCTTATCTTTTAACACCAAAGTAATCCTATTTGTTGATGTCTTTTCAATATTTACTGAAAGCTGGCACGCGCATCGTAAATTAACAATAATAGTTTGATGTATATCTAATTATAATGTCTAAGGGGCTACGACAAAAGGGCGCAGACCTAACACAAGTTCTTATAGCTGTCTTACAAGTTAGCATTAGAGCCCCCTTATTATAATACTATTTCCAGCCAAGGAGACCACGGCAGGAGGGCGTAGACCTAACACAAATTCTTATAGCTGTCTTATCAGGCAACATTTGGGCCCCTTATTAGAACCCACCGTAACCATTGCAGAGTCTTAAGCCTTCAATCAGAGCTCAAAAGATGGGTGGGGCTAAGGACCAATTAGAAACTAATCAGGTAAAAGGGGCTGTCCTTAGGACCACCAATCATAACAATGTATGCGCACACATTTGTCTACCTTCCAGGGGCTGAACTGCCAAAAAGGCTCTTAATACAGCCAAAACGGTCCTAATTAAAGTGAAAATTCCATCAAGGGGCTGAAAATGACCACCGAAAAGAAGCCATAAAAAAAAAGTAGTGAACTGACAAAAAGGTTTTTACACAACCAAGAGGGCTCTAATTAGGGCAAAAATTCTATCAAGGGTTGAAAATGGCCTCCGACAAGAAGCCATAAAAAAGGGGGTGAAAAATACGATGCCCACGTGGGCATATACAAAATGGCGGCCAAAAATCCAAGATGGCGGAAGTGTCCCACTACTACTGATGATACTTTACATTTATAAGGTACATACCTACTACTATTGAGCTCCACATTTCCCTTGGCATGAACAACTAATGGCACGGCACATTCGCTTTAAGACATTTACATTTATTTGTACAAGTAAATAAGTTGCACTTGCAGATGGCTGTAATTTATAAAAAGCTTGCTTTGCTTCTATTAGTGTCTCCTTGGTATAAGAACATTACTTTCGATGTAGTAGCCAAAATCTGTATTGGCATAGTTTGTCAAGAAATGCATAAATGACCGTCACACCTTACCAGAAGGTATAAATGTATACCTTGCATAGCAGAAGAAAACAGAAAAACTTAAATTGGTGTACATATTAGCACTAGGTTGAAAGGTATATGAGGGTGGAGCATTTCCTGATGGTTTTGTTTTCGGTTCTTGACTTTCGATTCAGATTCCCTATATGAGCCTCATAGAATACATCGTTAATTAATTTTTCTGCATGAATAGCCTGTACAGACGAGAAGTCTCTCAGTTTTGCTCCCCAGGCTTTACCAATATCAGTGCATTTATCTGAAACAATTGTTAACGATCCTTTTGAGCGTTTTCCAATCACGTCCAGTACTTCATCGCATTTATTGAGGCGTTCTTGTGGTGCGCGGGGGCACATGGAAGATGTTTTTGATGTAGATGAACATGGCGTGCCCGGTAAAGATATATCGGGAGATTCTGGTAGCTCAAAAGTTGGTTGTTCACTGTCAGAAACCTGAAAAAAAATTAAATCTTGTACAAATAAAACTACTGTAGTTGAACCACACCCTTTTTAAAATTAGTATAAATAAATAATAAAATAAAGTAACAATTTTCATTAAAGTTAATAGTCATGTATTTGGTTTCAGATTCCTACCACTCTCACTGAATGGAAAAAAATTTCAAATGATTTTGAAATGGAACGGTTGAGTTTCTGACGGAGGAGCAATTGAAAACACCATATTCATGAAAAAATTACTTGAAGACAAATTGGTTTTACCAGATGCAGTATTAATCATACAGGATGAGACACCATTAAATTACGTTTTTATCGGAGATGATGTGTTTGCTCTAAGGCCAGATTTTTTGAAGCCTTACAGTCAAAGAGAACTTGATTATGAAAAAAAGAATATTTAACTATCAGTGGAGCAGAGCCAGAAGAATTATAGAAAACTCATTTGGAATATTGGCCAACCGTTTTCGGATTTTTCATACCACAATCAATTTACAGGTGCATAATATTGACAAAGTTGTTTTGGCTTATTGTGCTTTACATAACTTCGTGCGAAAAAACTGTACCCACATATATACGCTCTGTGGCATATTTGATATGTAAGATACTGCAAATGGCACGAAAATTCCTGGTGTACGGACAGACTCATACAACCAGTTGAATATTCAAAGAAGCTACAACCGAAATCACACTACAGAGGCTAAAGAAGTAAGAGAGAAATTTAAATTATATTTTAAAAATTCTCGTAGAGTACAGTGGCAGGATAACATGGTTTCTAATTTCTAATTCACTATCTTTTAAGGTTTACAGAAAGCCGACACATACCTTCATAAATTATCCAACCAAAACCATCCACGTCAAAAAATTAGTGTAATTAAATCTTTAGTAGATCGAGCAAAACGAATTTGTGACCCTGAATTTTTGAATGATGAATATAAATATTTAAGAAAATCCTTACAAGATAATGGATATTCACTTACAGATATTAATAATGTTATTACACCTTCTAGGCGTAACCTTAAAGAAAAACCAGTTCTTAATGTTGGTACTGCTTTTCTTCCTTTTATAGCTAATGTTACAAATAGAATTGAAAAATCCTAATCAAATATGGCATTAGGACTATTTTTAAACCTACAAGAAAAATTAAAGAACATTTAAGATCACCTAAAGATGTGTCAAACCCTTTATCATCTTCCGGAGTGTATAAGTTATCTTGTTCATGTGGAAAAGTATACATCGGGACCACAAAACGTAGCTTTGATACAAGACGCAAAGAACATATGAGATTTTGTAGATTGGGTCAACCAGAGAGGTCTGCTGTGGCTGACCATCCCCTGAATAAACTAAATCATGACATTCAATTTGACAATATGAAAATATTGTCAAGACAAACCCATTATTATGTTCGTTTGCAACGTGAAGCTATTGAAATATATAAACACCCGAATAATTTTAATAGACAAGAAGAAAATCTCCGTTTAAATAGGTTTTGGCATCTTATAATTAAAAGAGCATAATGATACGCCTTGATTTTACTTTGTTTTCAACTTTTGGTATGTCTAGGTTTTTTGCTGTTTTTCCTAGACCTTGAAGCAAATGCTTTACCAATTATATGTTAAATTTCCACAGCACTATAATTTAACATAAGTAGTTGAAATTAAATTGAAATTAAAAATTACAAAGAACGTTCTGCATTGTTCTTTTCATTGTTAATAACACTTCCAATTATTGATAAAGATATCTCTTTGTTATATTTAACTGGGTTATTTTTTGATGTAATGTTTGGATTTGTGAATGCTTCTATCATTTTAAAATTGAAGTTTCTCACAACTTTACACTTACATCATAACTCGATTAAATTTTGTTAAATGTGTTTTTTGGCTGGCAAATTTCATTGTTAGCTTTCGTCGTAGAGAGTGTTCTGGTTTGTCATCTTTGAGGCAGTTTAACAATATTTAATTTTAATGACCTAGTTATTCTTTACTACAATTTTATAGTTGGCTTATACGTTTCTCAAACTGTTATATTAATAGCAGGCTTATGTTTATGTTTGAATTTTTCAAATTTGACAAAATTGTTTACTACATCTTTAACAATTTTTAACAAACGTTACTACTGACGAAAATAACTGTAAGTGTTATCGAAACGTTTAGATTGTATAATTTAAAGTACACCATTAAAAAATCCCAAAAAAGATAAGTATTTTATTTTTATTTATGTATTTAATAATTTTTAATTATATATTTTATTATTATATTTTTGGATTCTTCCCAAGATTGTAAAGAAGTTTGCTTTGTAGTGCTTTGATTCTATCGTCAACTATTTTTATGTCACCTAGGTACACTTCAAAGTGAGGTATTTTGGTGCATTTTGGTCAATTTGAAGGCTTACAAATTTTAAACCGTTTAAGAAGGCAAAATGACAAACCAGCTTGTCAAAACAAACTAAGATAAAAAGCTTGCTCTAAACTGAACCATTCAGATTTTATAAGCAATCGTATTGGCCAAAATACACAAAAAAATACTCGTCGGGTGTACGTATTTGGAACCTAGATAACTGAAAAAAAATGAGAATAGACCCCAATACCATTAACATTTGACCACACCCGTCGTCAGGCGTTACGGTTAAAATGTCAGTGTGTGTGTGATAAAAATATCAGCAGATATGAAGAATCAATTGCTTGTAAAGGGCCAGGTGCCAATCTACTTCACTGAAAGTGGGCGGAGATATCACTAGTGTATTTATGGAGTTACAAAAAGTGGTTTAATTAATAATTGGACATGTAAAGCATGTGCAAATCATATCATAACCTCGAATATAAGTGACAAAGTAAGTAATACATCTTTTATTATAAGTTTAGTTATGAACGAATAAGTTCAAAGGTAAATATGTAATTAAAAATTATTATTAATCTTATTAAATACATAAATAAAAAGTTCACCTCGAGTAGGACCTGTACTTTGCTAGAGTACCGCACTAACCATCTGCGCCATCGAGATTCAAGCCACAATCGATGTAACCTTTGTCTTTATGTATGTAGAACTGATGTAAATTCTAAATATAATGAGATTAAAATCAAATTACTTATATTAATGGAATATGAGCCTGCAATATCGCAAGGATTCACACATACTCTAGCAACGTACAGGTCGTAGATTCAAATCCTTCTCGAGGTGAACTTTTTATTTATGTATTTAATAAAATTAGTAATAATTTTTAATTACATATTTACCTTTGAACTTATTTGTTCATAACAAAACATAATAAATTAATATTAGTCAAGTTGATTTGGTATGTGTGAATCCTTGCGATATTGCAGGCTCACATTCTATTAATATAAGTAATTTGATTGTAATCTCATTATATTTAGAATTTACATCAGTTCTACATACATAAAGACAAAGTTTGCAATGATTGGGGCTTGAATCTCGATGGCGCAGATAGTTAGCGCGGTACTCTAGCAAAGTTCAGGTCCTAGGTTCAAATCCTACTCGAGGTGAACTTTTTATTTATGTATTTAATAAAATTAATAATAATTTTTAAGTAATACATCATTAAATGAAAACGTTGAATGTAACTTAGGACCTGCTATAAATTTTGATATCTTACAATTACAACACATTATCAAAAACGCTGTTCAAGAAGCTCTTGAAAATTTTAATGAAGAAGTTGTTTTACCACTAAAATATGAATTAAATATAATAGAAAACAAAACGATGCATTGTCTAAACAATTACAGTCCCTTAATGTGCAAAAATTTAGCACTGTACTGGTGGATAGATCGATCCCAACTAAAGCTGTGGCTCTAAAAAACGGCAACAACAGACGGCAAAATAAACACACATTTAGTTATAAAACTAACATTCTTGAAAATAAATTTGAAATTCTAGTGTTTACAAATAAAATCGGTACGAATCAATCCGAATTTATAAATAAAATAGTTCACATTAATAGTGACTTTCCTCTCGAGGAAACAAAAAATGTGAACGGCATAACTCCTGTACCCACAGATGCTGCAGATTGGCAAACAAAAAATACTAAACGCAATTGCGCGAAAACACTGGCTACTGGAACAGGTAGTGATTGCTTCTTGCAAGGTGCAGTGAAAAAAATGCACTTTCACGTATCCAGGCTTCACCCTAATACCAATCCCAAGAACATTGAACATCATTTAAAAAGTTATGGAATAAAGGATCCAATTGTAGAACGAGTTATATCAAAATACCCGGACTTGTATTTATCCTTTAAGGTATCTATTCTACCTGAATTCAAAGAAAAGATCGTAATGCCAAGCAACTGGCCAGCGGGAATATGCATTAACAATTTTTTATGGAGGATTCAAAAACCACTAGTGAACCGTTAAATACCTCACTATTCAAATTATTCCATCTCAATATACAGAGCGTAAAAAATCAATTTGATCTACTCGAATGATTATTGTATGATACTAAGTTTAATGTTGTATGCCTAAATGAGCATTGGTTATCTCAACGTGAATTAGACAGTGGAGTACTTCTTGGATCGCTCTGCATTGCTTCTTCTTATTGTAGAAGTAATATTTTGCACGGAGGCGTTTTAATATTTATAGTCACACCTGAATTATAAGCCTTTGTCTAAAATTAACGCAATGTCAGTTGAACTGCATTGTGAAGTTTGTGCGATGTACTGCATTGATTATGGTGTAGTGGTCGTTACCCTTTATCGATCACCAACAGGAGACAATATTTTTCTGCACACTGTAAAAAGAATCTGAATTGCCCTAGGCGAATATTGTAATATTTTAATTTCTGGTGATTTTAATGTTCACTTTAATAGTAATGATAGTAACACAAAGTTACTGTGCGATTTGCCAATTTCTTTTGGTTTCGTTCAAAAAGTACGTTTTCCTACTAGGATGGAAAATTGCATGGACAATCTGTTTGCCGATTTTTCAATTGAAAGCTTTAAGACGCATGCAGTAAATACAAATTTTTCCGATCATCTTGGTGTAGCTATTGTTGTGCAGTTGCAACTGTAATTATGGAAAGTCAAACATATTATTGAATACTAAAGTTCATCGTCCTCTCACAATGAATGGTTCTAATGTTCTCTTTAATATGCTTAGTGAATGTTCGTGGGACTTTTTTGATTTAAATACTATAGGCACTAATGAAAAATTTAATTTATTTTTCAATAATTTTTGTAATGCATTTAAAATAGCTTTTGCTGTAAGATTAGCAAAATGTCGCGTAGTGCGCCCCATAAATTGGTTTAATGATCAATTGAGAAATCTACGCAATACTTTGCACCTAATAAATGAATTATATAATAAGTATAAATTCAACAATCTCCTTAACACGAAGCGAGAGATTATCAAGATCTATCGAAAAGCTATTAGAAATGCAATAATTAATGCAAACAGTGAAACCATTAATGAGTCTTCAAATCCTATAAGCACAATGTGGAAAATGATCCATTCACATAGAAAGTCTAAAGAACACGTAAGTAGTTCAATAACTGTAGATGAATTTAACAGGTTTTTTGCACAAATACCTAACGATATTGTAATAAATCTGCCACAAGCAAATATGTTAACTTGTGATATTACGCAAATATCTGTCGAATTAAAATTTACTTTTAATTCTACGCCTTCAGTGGAGTCTCTAAAAAACAGTAATACCAAAGATATCTTTGGTATTAGTGTCAATCTAATCAAGCGAAATATTAGTTTGTATTTACAGGTTGTTCCATTTTCGTATGTTTTACGGGGTATCTCGCTTATTTTTTAGGTTAGAACCTTGCGGTTTTCGCGACACCGTGCTACTTTTTAATCAAACCAAAGGTGCAATAATCAAATTTGCCATAGCCATCTTAGTTTTTGTGCTACAGGGTAATTTTGGAAAAATTGCATTTTCAGTTATCCCCTGTAACTCTGTTATTGTCAGACATATTAAAAAAGTAAAAACTGATATTTGTAGATTTTTTTACGTAGAATCCAGTGGCGATACTCAGATTTTCTTCAGAGGTCACAGTTTTTGAGATATTGACATAACCTACTTTTTTTTAATGGGACACTATATATTTTTTTAAAATCTTTTTCCCCTTGCCAATAGCTTTTCAAAAATATAGCATAGTCTAAATTTATTTTTATAAATAACGTGACAAAATGATTTTTTTCTATAATTTACATTGATAAAAAACAAAATAATTAATTAATCAGAAATATTGTTCAAATTGCAGACCATTATGTCTCCTACAAGTTTCACAAAGTTTATAAAATCTTTTAATAGCATTTTCCAAAATAAATGATTGTCTTCGTAATTCTGCAAAAGCATTTTCCGTTGCAATTTTTAATAGTTGCATGTTGGCATATTGCCCTGAATAAATTTTATTCTTTAAGTACCCCCACAAAAAAAATCCAAAACCGAGAGATCCGGTGATCGTGGTGGCCATCGAACAGGTCCATTTGTTCCAATCCATCTCCTGGGGAACGTTCACTTAGCCAGTTTTGTATTATTCTAGCATTGTGGGCTGGAGCCCCATCCTGCTGGAAGAATATATCGTTCAGTTGAGCCAGTGGAATATCTTCTAAAATGTTCATAGTTTTTTCTTGTAGAATTTGTAAGTACCCATTAGAGTTTAGGTTTTATTCATAAATCTTGTAAACTATTTTTCGGTTAAAAATAAAGCAGGAGACATTAAATCCGAACCTGCCTTGACAATCTCTAGGAAAAATCACGTGGGTGTTTTCTTGACTCCAAAACCGCGAGTTATGTCCATTAAGAATTCCTGAACTTGTGAAATGTGCCTCGTCTGACCAAATTATTTTTTTTTCAAAATTATTGTCCTGAGTTTTCATATTTATAACCTATTGCAGAACTCCAATCTACGTTCAGAATCATCAGGGTCCAGATGATGAACAAGTTTATACTTGTAGGGTTTGAATTTACGTTTTTTTAAAATCCTTTGCACTGTTGTTTTAGACACACCGGTCTCTTCATCTATTTTCCTGCACGAGGTTTCAGGAGTGGCTTGAACAACTACTAAAACGTTGATCTCTGATTCCTCGTTCTCTTTTTTGTAAACTCGGGGTCGAGGTTTGTCAAAACATCCACGTTGCAAAGATTAAATTTTGATTTTTGAAGTATTCTTCTGTCGGGTTGTCTTCTTTCGGGATATCTATATGACAAAATAGGTATATAAAATAAATACAAATTCTAAGGTAAAGATTAACTGACCTGTTCGGATAGAGTTCTAAGGCCTGGTCTGCGTTTTCATTAGATAATATGAAGCAGGTATTCATATCATATTTCTCAAAGTTTTCAAATTTTTGGTTTCGAGCCATATTAAAAAATAATTAAACAACAACAACAACAAGAACAAGAACGATAACAATAAACAAAAACCACGAATAACAATAAATATCAACACTAAATTTGGGAAAATGTAACTAGGAATAATTTGAGAGAAGCAGAAACTTCAAAAATCAAATACCCAAGTAATGGCAGAACGTTAATTATTTTGTTTTTTGCGTTACCATGGTTACCCACGGCTATCCACTATTATCAATGTAAATTATAGAAAAAAATCATTTTGTCACGTTATTTATAAAAATAAATATAGACTATCTATATTTTTGAAAAGCTCTTGGCAAAGGGAAAAAGATTTAAAAAAAATAGGGTGTCCCATAAAAATATAGATTATGTCAATATCTCAAAAACCGTGACCTCTAAAGAAAATTTGAGTACGCTACTTGATTCTACGTAAAAAAATCTACCAATATCAGTTTTTACTTTTTTAATATTTCTGACAATAACAGAGTTACAGGGGATGATTGAAAATGCAATTTTTCCAAAATCACCCTGCAGCACACAAACTAAGATGACTATGGCAAATTTGATTAGCGCATCTTTGGTTTCATTAAAAAATAGCACGGTGATGTGAAAACCGCAAGGTTCTAACCTAAAAAATAAGCGAGATACCCCGTAAAACATACGAAAATGGGACAACCTGTACAGATACTTGTAAAACTGATTAACTCTATGTTTGCGAATAGTGTATTTCCAGACGCACTAAAAGTTGCTGCTGTTATTCCAGTACATAAAAAGGGTGACTTAAGTGATATAAATAACTACCGGCCTATATCCATATTACCGACCTATTTGAAAAAATTATTAATTCCCGAATCACTGCTACTTTGATAAACACAACTTATTTTATCCAAATCAGTTTGGGTTTAGGTTAAGTAAAAGTACTAATGATGTACTTTTACAGTTCATCAATAAAATCCTTCGGAGTTTTGAAGAATGTAAATTTACTCCGACAAGCTTTATAGACTTGTCACGTGCATTTGATTGCGTGTCTCACAAAATTTTTAATCAAAAACTTCAGGCTTATAATTTCGATGAAAAAAGTTTGGCACTAATTGAATCATATTTAACAGGGGGATGGCTATGTGTAAGAATAAATAACAAGTGTTCCGATAAAACACCAATAGAAAGAGGAGTTCCTCAAGGTAGTATACTTGGGCCTCTCTTATTTACTATTTATATTAATGATATGTCGCGGAATATTTTTAGTAGTGCTACTTGTTTACTATATGCAGATGACAGTACCATGATAAATGTATTGATAACCTCTTGCTTGAATCTGATCATAACCTGAAAATGATTACAGAGTGGTATGTAAATAATGAACTGTGCCAATACCTCGTAAACAAATGCTCTAATTCTATCTTTAAAGCAAACTAGTCGATGTAATCCTGAAAGTGTGAAGTTTCTTGGGTTACACGTAGATTCTAAACTTTCGTTTAACACGCATATTAATATTACTTCTGTAAAGGTTAGTAAAAACATATTTGTGTTACGTAGGTTAGCAAGCAATGTTTCTTTGAAAGCTTTGTTAACCGCTTATTACGCTTTATGTCATAGCTGTATTTCATATGGTCTTCTGGTATGGGGTAACTCATGTCAATCTGAATACCTTTTCAACTTCAGCGTCGCGCAGTAAGAATTGTTGCTAATGTATCATATCGCAGTGATTGTCGTCAAGCTTTAATTAGTCTAAGAATTATAAGGTTCCATAGCTTGTTTATTTTGCAATGTCTATGTTATGTTAAATCTAACTTAAATAAGTATACTCCGCAATCAGAAGGACACAATCATGATTAGAGATTGGACAAAATGCATATTCTATAATATAAATAAGCCATCAAAAATATTTTTTTTATACACGAATATTTTGCATATTTACGTGATGTTGTGCATATTTTGCATATTTCACTCATTGCGTGCATTTTATTGCATATTTTTTCAATTTAATTTTTTTTTTATAATGAAAATGAAAAATTACATTTATTCTATATATTCGTGAAGTTTTTCTTCTTCCCATTTTGGCGATTCAATGGAATTACATTAAATTATGTGTATTCTTGCATATTTATTTATCTACAGGAAGCTCATTAAGGTAGAATGCAATAAATCTTTCAGTTTCAAATTTTCAATAGGTTATTGTTCTGAGGGCATTGGCAATAAGTTACTATTATTGTTCGTTTGACTAATTACATTTGTTATCCAAATTCCAAATAGCAATTTAATGAGATTTTTTCTATGAATGGGTGAATAGACCGGATACTTTAATGTTAATAAGGAATTCCAATATGCGTAATGCTTGTATCAAACGTTTAAAGATGTTTTTTTTAACCTACTCAAACAAATGAAATGAAAATGAAATTATATAATCCTATATATTAAAATAATCGGGTGATTTAGTTCACGCAGATTGCGAGACAATCGCTTGGTGGATTTCGACAATTTTTTTTTTAATATAAAGGCAAACTTGTGTAGAAAGAAATAACGGGCAAGAATTTGATTTTAAGGTTTCAATTTTTTTTACAAATTTAATTTAAATTTTGAAAAAGTCTAGCACCCGACGCTAACATTTTAAGTTCGTTTTCAAAGAAACAATTTCAAATCATATGTTTACCGCAAAATTTTGCGGAGGAAAAGCTCTTTTCAATAATTTGCATTTCTTTAGCAGCTTTTTTATGATCCTTTAGTTTAGACATTTTCAAACTACTAATTAGTAACTACTAATATCAGTCGATAATTAAAATATCTTGATTACTAATAAATAGTGTAATAAACTGTTTTGGTAATGTAAATAACAATAAACTAAATAATTCATGATTTTTATTGTCTGTTATTGTGTTATTATTCTATTAGTTAATCTCATCAGTCATTAGTCATTAGTATTATAACATGGAAAGGATTGATATAGTTCAATGAATTCACGAAGAAGTTCTTGTTATTTTTTCGCCATTTTGATATCGGATATTAGCGCTACACACACAAACAGGCGATTTCAAGTAAATGTGTACTAATGTGCGTGCGCTGAGTCAAATAGTTGGAGTATTGTCGTATGCAAATTACCTAGCAGAGCAGATTTTGCTCATGCCACATTTTTTGGCTTGCGCAAACGTCATACTTCCATTCACATGCAACGACTTATTTGTGCAAACTGACGTGCACAAGTCAATTGGCGCAAATTGCATGAGCGTATAAACCCACCTTTAAAGCGGATGTGCCTTGCAACATTAGTTGTTAACGCCAAGGGAAATGTGGAGCTCAATAGTAGTAGATAAGTACCTTATAAATGTAAAATATCATCATCCCTTTCTACAAATGTGATAACTATCTCTTAGATATTGTTCTCTTATATGAGTAGAGGTTAAATGTGAAAATAAAATGAGTATGTCTAAATTGCCTACATCAAAATTTATTTTTCATATTTTTCTCCCTTTTGAAAATTAAAATTTACTGAATAAACTTCGAAATAAACTCACGATTATTAAGTAGGTATTAAGTAGTACAATACAAATCCTGGTACTCTCAAGCTACGTATGGCGTTAACGCCTGTGCAGTACGCGACTGGCCGCGGCCGCCATAGTTTTTTTCAATATTGTGGCACCGTTATGTCAAAAACCAAGCCAGTTATCAAAAAAATCACTGAAATAAAAAAAGTTTGTTTGATTCATTGGCTATATCTTTGTCGCTTACTATATACATCTATCTTTAAAAACAAAAAAACTTTTCTCGATCGAGTATTTGTTGCTGCATTTTTAACAAATTTTTTGTCACCAACTTTTAAAAACATATTACTGGTGACACGTAAGTGTTTTTGCATTATTGTCATGTAAGTCATGATAAAAAGGTCTAAATTGGCTCTCCTAAAAACTTCAATTTAATCGGACTTAAACTAAGAGAAATCTAGGGTGGTAAATAAAAATCCAAAAATTTCGATAAAATTTGAGAGGTTTCGGAAATTGCCGATTTTGGCCAATTTCGCAATTTCCAATTGTCTAGCGAACTTCAAAATCGGATCCGCCAGGTCGATTTACATAAGAATCAATTTTTTTAGGTGTTTGTTCGCGAGTGTTATGGAGGGTCGTTAAAATGCATTGTAGAGATCCCTCGTTCTCCGACTAACACGTGTCTATTAATGATTGAAGCTGACGTCATGCCAAATCTAGGAAATTTCTTTGCTTAGTATTTGCAACACTGAGAATTATATGGTAAAATCAATCGGTTTCTATCTTTTTCTGCCAAAGTCGCACGTGTCTGTTTTTTATTAACTTTTATTATAATTTTTCCGTTCATTCTTCATTCCTGTATTAATTTTTCGTTAAATGTACAATCAGTTATTTTCATAACTCCAGAATACTTTTTATTTGGAAAGATTAAAGACAATATTTATAGAAATAGATTGCATAATTTAGATGAATTAATGGAAGCATGTTTTTGAAAACATGAAGCGGAAAATTAATTTATTTAGTCTACAGCATCAGGGCTATTATTTTCAACATTTTTTGTAATTACATCATTTTAATGAAGAATGTTTGATTGTATTTTTGTCATAACAATAATTTTAAAATTTATTTTGTTAAATAATTGTAATTATCAAATATTGGGAATAAACATTTCCAAAAGTAGCGGTATTCTGTTTAATTTTAACAATGTTTATAATTACATCAAAGGTGATTACCCTATGGGACGCTAATGTCAATCGTTGCGACCGAAATGAAGTGAAGTGGTACCAATCTAACCAAAATTTGCTACATGACGTCAGCTTCAATTATTAATAGACACCCGTCAGTTGACAAAAGTTTAACATAGATTGAATGCACAACAGATATATGTCATTGTCGTTCTAATATATAACATTTAAGCTAGAAAGCAGAAGAGGTAGGGCTAGGTACGTCATGTTGGAATTCAATGAAAATAATTCCACCCAAATGGTTAAGCAGTGACACACAAACTGTAACAGTTCTACCAAGTCCATTATTACCTACTAACTGCTTACCCTTATTGATATTTTAAATATTTGGAAACATTTTCTTAACAAGCGTATGGTTGTGCGATAGGATCGCCTATTTCTACTACCGTTGCTAACTTAGCAATGAAATATTGGGTAGATATATGTATGGAAAAATGAAGTTTTCCACCTTTATTTTATTTTAGATATGTTGATGATATTTTAATGAGTGCACCAGAAAACAAGATTCAGGAAGTATTAGATATCTAAATTACAATTTACTATAAAAATTCGAAAAGATAACCAAATTCCATTTTTAGACGTTGGTCATTCGAAAAAATAACCAAATTTTAATCGAATGATTTCAAAAACCTACACATAGCTGGAGGTATTTCAATTTTTATTCTAACCATCCTTTAGGCTACAAAATTAATATCATCATGAATACTATTGGAAGATGTTTGAAAATCGCAGATCCAAATTTTCGTTCTAAACATATTAAACATATTATTAAAGCATTTATTGGAAACAATTATCCAAAATCATTAATCTTGAAAATAATTAAACAACATATTCATTTGTTCTATAATAATTTCTCTACAGACCCGAAACCTAAAGAAAATGACAAAATTACTTGTCTTCCTTATAACTATAAAAAATGCTTAATATACTAATCACTAAAAAAATTAAACTAAATTCGGCATTTTCAATTAATAACAGATGTATAAATTTAATAAGATAAAATAACGTAAATAATATTATTTATCAAATTCCTTGTGGTTGTTGTGATAAAGTATACATAGGAACATCTTTACGACCTTCAAAGAACAGATTAACATAACCTAAATCTGATGTTCGTATAAAACCTAAATATTCGAACGATTTAGGCCACATCTTTCAATATGATAACACAAAAATTTTAGATGCAGAATCAACTTTAAAAAAAACGTTTAATTTCAGAAATGTTGCATATAAAAATTAATAACAAAATTTCCTGTAACAGTAAAAAAGATTTAGAAAGTATACATATAAATTATGATATGTTAGAAATTTTAAAATAGTAATATTATATATTATTTATCACAGTTATATTTAACATTAATTTTAATTCATTTTATTGTAAAATTTATATCCACTGATGATGACTACAACCTTAGTCGAAATAATATATGGAGAATTTTGATACTAGTTGTTTTTTTTGACACGCGTACCATAGTGGAGGAAGGAAAATAAAAGGTAAGTTTATTATATATATATATATATATATATATATATATATATATATATATATATATACAGCGTGTTCAGCGAGAATGGACAGTGCAATATCTCGAGAGCGTATGAAGATTTTTAAATTATGAAAATATTTTTGTAAATATATTCAAGCACATTTGTTGGCACAAAGATTTGAATCAACGCCCATCACTGCCAGGTGGCGTATCTCACTAATTTTTAAATGCAATGCCCTATTTTTATTTCATTTTGGATTCTATGACATATTTGTGATGACTTTTATTAAGACTCCTACCAACCTATCTTTTGTAGTTTCTGAGAAAAATAATCCTTAGAATTTTAGCACAAAAACGTAATTTCATTAAGTGCTCATAACATTTGAGTGATACAGACAAAATAGCAAATTTTATACCAAATGAAAGATAAAAGATTGTTCTTACAAAAATAATGCAGATAACGCGAAATAATGCGATACGCTGTACACTAAATTGTAAAGGGGACCAACTTATCACAGTCGTTGATTAAGAATCATGTGAAACATTTATCATACCATGAAAACAAACGCGTAATGAAGTGTCTGTCAAGTTTCTGTCAGTTTACAGTTTCAGTTTTGAAAATCGTCTGCATCTTCAAATTCCATAATTATGTTTACGTTTTCTAACGAAGAATATTTTGATATGGTAATAATTTATGGTGAATGTAGAAAATGCAAGGGATGCACAAGTATTGTATGCTGCCAGGTTTCCTGATCGACGCCATCCCGGAAAAAATACATTTGTTTGTGTAGCAAATATTTTGAGGGGAACCGGTCATTTTTCACCGTAAGTGCGAGAATCGCACAAAGACAGCAACAGATGAACACCGTCGGTGTATTAGCATGTAGCTTATAATCTCATGTGTCTGTGAGATCTATTTCTGAAGAGTGTGCGTATCAGTTGGTTCTGTCCATAAAATATTAAAATCTAATAAATACAAACCATTTAAAATTCATTTGGTACATGGACTGCATGCAGGAGATCAAGATAGACTTAATTTTATGTTTATGGAACATTATGCGCAAGACTAATTTTCTAAGTCGTATCGTGTGGTCTGATGAAAGTATTTTCAAACAATGGAATCGTTAATCCCACAATCCATTACTGGTCGTCAGAAAATTATTAAACAAAAGTGAGATGGAACATAAAATTGGAATGATAATGACAAATTGATTCCCATATTTTTAATGGTACCTTAACAGGCCAACGCTGTTTGGATTTTCTTGAAAATCAACCCTCCTTTGCTTGAAGATGTAAATGTAAATTGCAAGTGATGTACTTCAACAGGATGGCAATTAAGCCAAAAAGTGAGAAATTATCAATTTAACGATGTATAGGTACAAATGGTCCCATTATAGTTCACTGATTAGTCCCTTAGACTACTTTCTTTGGGGACATTTAAAGAGTGAATGAAACACCTTCGAGATGTAGGATTACAAACAAAATTATAATTGCTTGTGCAAACATACCACGAGAAACTTTAAGAGCGAACTAGTGTTACATTAATTGGCTTATAAACTGTAGAAATGATGGAGAAACATTTGAAGCATTTAATTTAATTGTATGCTTAATTAATAAAATTCCAAAATTATTTTTTTCTCAGAAACTACAAAAGATAGGTTGGTAGGAGTTTTAATAAAGAGTCATCACAAATATGTAGAATCGCAAAATGAAATAAAAATAGCATTGATTTAAAAATTGAAGTGAGATTCCCATTATGGGCGTTGATTCAAATCTTTGTTGCCAATAAATGTACCTTGGAAGATATTTACAAAATATTTTCATAATTTAATCTTCATCCGCTCTCGAGATATTCATGTACATATCGCTGAAACTATGTATATTATTATATAATATTATATATATATATACATGCAATATTAATTAATTATTGGTATATGTAACGTGTTAAATTAGTATTCTTACGTTCTTTAAAAAAATAAGAATTTCTTATGCCTGTTGGTAGGCAACACACTTTACGTTGGGTACGGTTCAAGAAATGTGACAACATTGCGGAAAATTAATCGAGGTTTACGCGGTCAAGTTAAAATCTAAATAAAGAACAAAAGAAGAGGCATCAGGTGACTTTTCTTTTGAGTTTCTAAAAGAGCGCTATTTTGAAAAACACGCATCGTAAAAAACTACATGTTTTGAGAAAAATTGTGATTTTTACAAAATGTATTCCATAAAGTTACATACAGCTTGACGCTGGTTTTACAATCTCAAAATTCTACTAAAATTATAATGAGTAATTTAGTTTTCGTTTTATTACGGTTATAACAGTTTTTTAAGAAACACCTGCTCTCTTGTCTTGACAGGTTCTACAATTTAGACTCGGCTCGTACCTAAAACACTTGATTCTCTAGGTTTTTTCTTTTAAATTTTTTTTTGTCTTTCCTCAGATTTTTCAGGATAATGCTGCAATGGATCGTTCACCTGTACATGCGATGCTACTCTGTACCAGGAGTCATGAATGAATAGCTATCAGTTTTTCCTAACTATTGAATATTAGTCTGTCGAAAGATAACTCAAGTGGTAATTCCACAATCAGCTCGGTTTCTCACTAAAAGAACACAGGTTTACGCCAAGTAAGACACTCGGGTACTTTTACATACACACAAGTTACTGGTTTTTATTATGATTAATTCATGACGGAGGCCTGGGTATATGGACAATCGTTTGTGCTAAATCTTTAAGTACTTTAAACGTAGCTCGTTTCTAGACGAATCACAGACGAAGCATAGCACTTCTTCTTCTTTCTAGTTGTGGGTGTTGAAATATATTTTAGTACCTAAAATCGTTACTGTTTAATTAAGCTTTAGTATTAATTAACAAATTCACACTTACTTAGGCGCCCGCCTGCACAGTTGCTCATTTAGCTTTACTAGTACACTTTACTACTAGTATTCGAAACTTTAAGTGTGTTATAAACAGCTGTTGCATCTTTTAATTCACGGCTTTGGAGTTGTTAGTTACTTAGATTTGAACCTTGTACTTTGGTAATTCGGCAGTTGTTATACAGCGTGCTCCACGTTCCAACTTTAATATTTGTGATCTGGTAAACTTAAATGCTTTATATAGGGTGATCCATATTACAATTTAGTATTTACCTAACGAGTTAAATATTCCATTTATGCTCTGTTTCGCACCTGCAATGTATAAATATTTAAGCTTTAATTGGTCGTTCTAACAAACGCGATTAATTAATAATGAGTCTAAGTATTGCGGAATTCAGCCACAATGGTTATACTTTCTGTTTAGAATTTCACTGTGCAATTATAGGGTGCTGGTTTATACTTTTAAATCTTTGCTTGTAGTAGTAGTAGACTACCATTTTTGTTGTGGCTTGAAAACCTATGCTTTCTGATTCAGCCATTTCTGTAAATTACTAAATTTCTTTTTTGTGTTTAAGAAAAATGCAATGGTAGACATCTGGCTGGTTATTTGTAGTTGATTTATGATATGTTTCGGATGAATTAAAACTGATACGCAAGTTCTAAGGAGAGTTATTCCTATAACTACGGTCTTATTATTTATTTTACTTGTACTGTGTGCTGTGTATTTAATTTCTAGGGTCAGCACTGTATGTTGAACAGTGCATGAAAGGTTCTGTTTATTGTACGGTAATCTAAGATTAAATTTTTTTTTTGAGGTAGTAAGAGAGGTGAGTGTGGTACTGTTACGAAGATTAGGTAAATTTTTGTGTAATGATAAGGGTTCTCGGATTGTTTACTAATAGCTATCCAGAAATACGATACCGATCGTTTTAGTATTATTACGCATAATAGCCAGTACAACTACATATTAATACTAGTGCGACTTTATAAAGATTCTTGTTAACTGCATTTTGTGTATATTCAGGGGTTGGGTTATATAATTTTATTACGAATTAAACCGATTGTGTTAACTATCAGCAGTGGTTTTCTGTATTACGTCGCATTATGATCTGATTCCTAACCGGACCTGTCTCTCCTGACTATGTTCACCACAGTTCGCGACTTATCATTAGTTGTTACGGCACACCCTGTACTTTTGGAGCGGCCATACCTTTGTGCACGTAACAGTATATACGTTAATCCGATTTTGAAATTTCTTTACTCTGCCGAATACTGTCATATAATACAGTAAAACTTAAACTGACAAACATCTAGATTTGAAGCACGGGTTGATACAAACGTTTAATTATAATGGAATTGCTATAAACAATGAACAAGCGCACTGGAATAAGCTTAATAGTAATTTCAAATCTAGAATAATTGACATTAGTAACAATAAGATAAAATTGTATATACGAGGAGTATTCGATGGAAGTGTGACATCTTAATAATATTCAAGTTTGTCGAAATTTTTTTGTTATTATTCAACACAATTTTCCAGCCCTACACACTGTCCAACGACTTCCTATTCCTTTAAGCCGTTCGAAAATATTCTTTAGGTAACTTGTCAGAATACGTCTCCGTTGCAGAAATAACCTCTTTATTTCTTACGAATGTTTTCCTGTTAAGAGAGTATTGTGGATGGGGAAGGACCTCGTTGGGTAAATTTGGCATTTTGGCGTTCGCAAGCGTCGACTAATAAGACGGGGCATTGTCGTGATAAAAGATCGTTTTCTTACGTGCCAAATGTGGTCGTTTTTCCTTTCCGAATAGTCAATAGGGATTATGTCTTTGCAGCCCCAAAAAATAATCGCCATGACCTTATTAACCGATTGAACAATTTTAACCCTCTTGGTAACACTTTCCACTGTTTCAGGGGTATGGTGGTTTCGTCAAGAGTTTCTTCACCATCTTTCCTAGTAAAAAATAACGTTACGTTAACTCACAAAATTGTTTTCCATTATTACGAAATGGTATTTTATCCATTAGTTCACGGAGCAGTTATGCAATTTAGATGAACCGAATTTAATAAAATTTGAAAACGTTGTTTAATACTTCATCTATAAAAAGGGTTACGAAGATCAAGAGTAAAGCTGGTATGAGGACTTAGTTAACACAGCATAATACATTTGATGCAAATTTATTCTACAAAATAATTCATTAGTAATACACAAAAAGTTTCTTGGGTTACACTATGAGAAGCAGCATTTCTGGAAACGGTTCGCTTTACATAAAGTGTGTTAAAATGATTTTGCTGGTTTAGCAACGTCATAATTTGTTTGATAAATTCACTCACAATGGAATCCAGCTATTTCTTTGATCGAGATTTGGATTGAAGTGTATTTCAATAAACACAGATTTTATCATGGATCAATTATGATGGTCGGTGGTCCGGATTTTAAGAGAATCGGAATAGCGAAAGTGTTGAAAATGAGATGTTTGGAGTTATATCGAAAAATTTTTGGGATGAGGGGGAAAAATGGCTGTAAAGAACGTTTGGACGTCCTTATTTCATATTGAGGATTTCTATATACAGGGTAAGTTGTCACGGTATAGAGGTAATAAAAGTGGATGAACCGACCTCACCTCCTCAATGCAGATAAGATAAATAGTGAAGCTGGCGCTTTAGTGCTCCAGGAAGCTGATTCCCTTCGGTTTTACTATCTGAGCGTGCAATAAATAGTTTTGTGGGTTTACAAATGAAAGCGAAGCAAGGACAACGAGTAATTGCGAAGAAAGGACAGAAATCGATGCAAAACTCAATAGAATAACTGGAGGAATAACATACTTACTAAGAGCAAACAACTGTCACGATCCTCAAAACACAGATTATAAAAAACCATTATATAGCCAACAGCAGTATGGGGATGCGGCTCATCCAAAAAGCTACACTTTTTATATTTTCTTTAACTCGTCTATAATGTAAAACCGTTTTGCAAAATCATCATAGTAAAGGTGTTTATAGTATATAGTCATGACCAAAATCGGTCTTGGTCTTGCAGTCTTGTCTTGGTCTCGCAAGACTTGCGAGACCAAGACCAAGACCAAGATAGCAACGCCATTAGCAAGATCAAGACCAAGACTCAAGGTTGCAAGACCAAGACTGGATGCAAGACTAGCTCTGCAAGACATCGGCAAGAACAAGACTATCTCGCAAGAAATTATTGCATGTATGCGTGAAAGTAAACATTTTTTTTGAAAAACGGTTGCTTTGACTTTAGTAAAATGATATTAAATACTTATCTTTTAGGTTTTTTAATGGTGTATTTATATTTTGTATATAAAGTATAATCAATCTAAACGTCTCGATAACACTTAGTTATCTTCGTCAGTAGCAGTATTATTATTATTAAAACATTGTTTTAATTTTTCAAATTTGACAACATTGTTTTCAACACCTTTAACAATTTTAATAATACTGCTACTGACGAAGATAACTGTAAGTGTTATCGAAACGTTTAGATTGATTGTATAACTATATACAAAATACACCATTAAAAACCTAAAAGATAAGTATTTAATATGTGAATATGGTGAAAGTTTACATTTTCATATTAGTAAAATGATGTTTTTTTGAAAAATAAAATTAATAAGTAACCACTAGAATCATCTTAAATGAAATATTTACTTAAACCAGATAAAACTATTTTAAATTTGGCTAAAATTTAATTTAATTGAAATAAATTTTGTCAAGAAAGCATTTTATAATTAGGTGTACAATAAAACAAATTTAGTTTTCCAGAAGAAGAAAGTTTACAGTAAATTTGCATTTAAACAAAACGATATTCTTAATTTTAAATAAAACATGTTTTTCTGTCACATATGAATAGAAAGCATATAGGTACCAATAAAATAATAATTCTCATCTATTCCTAAACTGTTGAAAGACGCTGTTACGAATTTTAGCAACATTAGCTTATTTGAAGTAATTGAATATTTTTTTGAGTTCGTCGAATATGAACTCTTCACATTTCTAAGATTTAATAAAAGTACCTATATACAAGTAATAAAATAACTTGTGGGAAAGTACCAAATTCTTAATCCTAAATTTGTACCAAAAAGCATGTTTTACTTAGTTTACAATAAAGACACGTACAAAGGAATTTAAACCGGCAAGGCGCCTGTAATACTCATGCAAATCCCTCAAACATGCCGAGGTGTCCCTTTTTCAAGACAACTGAATTCTCAAAACTAATATAACTAAAATTACATCTTACATTATAAAATACAACAGACGCATTGTAAATGCAATAGTGCTTATTCTTTAATATTTGTGGGAAAAACATTGTCGATCCTTTAGCACATTTCAATAAGTTTGTACCTTCACAAATATTTTTACTTGTCTGTAATTTAAAAGCTTGTCGTAATTCTAAATTCTCACTCAGTGTTTCAACGTCGTCCTGTAGATAGGTTAATTATATAAGACAACGTTTTTGAAAAGACGATCTTAAAAATGACGAGTGATGAAGATTCGATGGAATGGTCGCAAAGTTGTAGTAGTAGTGCAATTCAAGATAGTGATAGTGTTTGTGAAAATAATGAACAACGTAAATTATCGGGCAAAAGCAAATTTACCGAATTCTTTGATTTTAATTCTGGAAGTAAAGACCCTTTTGGTTTGTGCAAGTTATGCGAAAAATATAAGAAGAGGAGAGTTGAAATTAAACTGAAAAATCGCAATACTTCAGGATTAAGGAAGCATCTTTTGTCAGTGCACAAAAGAGAATCACAGAAGGTTTTTCCACAAAAACAATCAACATCGACCATTTCGAATTACTTTCAATTTACAGGAGAAGTAAGTACAAAATACCTTCATCCATATAAACGATTAACTTCTTTTTTGACTACAGACATCGCGAAAAAATAAAGACTCTGTCACAGCAACGGTGGATTGGGTGACAAAAAAGTACCTCCCTTTTTCATTTTTTGACGATGACGCAACCAAAAATTATTTCCAATTAATATGCCCAGGACGTACGTTTCCCAAAAGACAAACTCTTAGACGGCAAGTTAAACAACGATTTGAAGATCTTCAACTCCTTGTTAAGGACCAGTTAGAAAGTTGCTGGAAAAACTTTCTACGGTGTAACGGCGCATTATATAAACGATAACTGGAACTATAAGTCAGTAGTGCTTGATTTTGTCCCTTCTCATGGTGGGCACACAGGAAATGATACAGCAAAATTTTTTTATTCGTGCTTGCAAGAATATAAATTAATTCACAAAATACAAGGTATTACTGTGGATAATGCGTCTGCAAATACCAAATTTATGGAAGAACTGGCAAAATTAATTCCCACCTTTGATCCATACAATCAACACTTTCGATGTATGGCACATATTTTGAATTTAGGTGTTCAAGATTTGATGAAAAACCTGAAATTCAACTGCGAAAACGAAGACGAAGAAAACGAAAATGAAGACGAAGAAGAAGGCGACAATGAAATAGAATATAACGACGCTACAAGTTGCGTTATGAAAATAAAATCTGTTTTCAGCAGAATTAAAAAAGCGAAATATTGAAAACAAATTTCGTTCAGCATGCGATACAGCTGGTGTGCCAACAACAATAAGTCCCATTTTGGATTGCCCCACCAGATTGAACTCAACCCATGACATGCTTGGTATCGCTCTAAAATTAAAAGGTGGTATAATAACTTTGTGTAGTAGTGTTGCAAATTTAAACGAATTTAATATCTCCGAAAGAGATTGGTGGCTATTAGAAAAGTTTATAAATTTTGGTGAATTTTAAAACTTAACTACAAAACTTGGTGGAGATAAGTATGCTACTCGTTTGTCATTGTTTCTTTCAACCTACTAATTGATAAAATTGAGTCAACAATTCATCAATTGGACGAAAAAGTCGATAGATACGAGATGGACGAGAAATTAATATTGGCTTTTCAAGCTTGCAGGGATAAAATGCTAAAGCACTACCAAAAAACCAATTGGCTTTATTGTGCGACACTTGTGCTAGACCCCCGACACAAAGCCGAGACTTTTAACTTGACAACGTGGGGAACCGAAATAAAACTTGATAGTCTGCAACATTTTGAAGAAATGTATGAGCAATATAAGAATAAAGAAGAAAACATCGCATTGACTGAATCGTCTGAATCGCATACAGAAAAGGAGCACGACTGCCAAAGCGGTGATGACGATGTCATCGATTTTAATAAATTGTACACATCAATAGCAACTCCACCTGCTTCAAGAGCCCAAGGAACCAGTAAGGAGGTAGATGACTACATGAGTCAGCCTAGGGCTACAAGCTCGGAGGACATTTTACAGTGGTGGATGACTCATCAAACACAATTCCCGATTTTAGCAAAAATGGCTCGGGATTTTTTGTCCATTTCGGCAACGTCTGTTCCTGCGGAAAGATTATTTTCAAAGGCAGCCTTGGTGATTCGCAAGCACCGGAACAGATTGAACAACGAATCAGCACGATGGTTGCTATGCATTAATAATTGGACCACAACAATAGCATGATTTTTTATGTACCTATATTACTTTTATGTACTTATGTCACACTATTATTTTTATTATCTTTTTATTGTTTAAAATTTTGAAGAATTATTGGTGTTTGTGTATATTACCAGTTTATGACAACTTAAACTTAGCCATTTAATAAAAAATGTACATACAATTTTAAGGTCCTTCAAAATTAAGAATTTAAATTAATTAATATTTGTTTATGTATTTATCTGTATTTTGATGGTTTAGTGACTATAAAATTAAATTAAATCTTGTTAGATCGTTGACATGTAAAATTGAAAATAAAGTAACTTAATATTCTGTATCATCGTTCTTATTGTAGGTTTAGTAGATTAATGAAAAGTAAAAAATTCTGTCTAATGCACATTCCTTTTAATAATAAAATTATAATCAATACATGTTTCACTTTTTAATTTAAGCCATCTACAAATGCAGTTGTAGATGGCTTAAGTATAAAAAGCCGAAACATTCGTGTCTATTATAATTTATGTGAGTTAGACAGAATTTTTACTTTTCATTAAAGTAACTTAATTTTTCCTTATTAATCAAATATCCATTAAAAAATTTTTTAACAAGACATTGACTTTCATTGTGAAGTTTCAACATAAATATATTGTTTTAATTAAAACTTAATTAGAGTATGTCATCGCAATACTGAAACATAAGTTACTAAAAAAGTATTCTTGATCGTGAATTAAATAATTAATTGGATATTTAATTATAAAATAATTTAAGCTATTATAATTTATTTTGATCATTAAACCCAATACCAATTAATTAGATAAACATCCACTACATATCTATGTAGCCAAATTATTATTCTCTGCAATAATCTAATTTAGTAGCACGCAGCGACACAAAATTTCGATTAATTTGATATGTAAAAATGCAAGACTGCAAGAGTGTTGCGTGCAAGACCAAGAACAAGACCAAAACTCCATATTCAAGACCAAGAGCAAGACCGAGATTAAGGATACCAATGCAAGACCAAGAGCAAGACCAAGGCCAAGACCAAGACCTATGTGGTCTTGTCTTGGTCTTGCGTTTGGCCATCACTAATAGTATAGGTCCGTAGTCTTTAAACTTTAATAGTCCATTTTCATGTACTATATTCATTCCCAATTTTTTGTTTTATGGCCAAGTCTGCCTGAAATACAGTTTAAGTTTTAAATAGGTTAAAGTTTAAATTGCGCAATATCCGGACGAAATGAAGCAATAGTCTTATCAATTTAGACTTTTACGAAATTAACCTACAAAGTAAGGTAACAGTACTTCAATATTTAGATAATGTACTAGGGTCCAATACTACTTTGGTTCACTTGGTAATGTTACCTTTTTATGGTACATATTTGACAAAAATAAGCCACATTGTGAAGTGGCATCAACGAGTAGCTGTAGGGAAAAAGAAGAATAAACACAAAGTAATGATTTTGGACATTTGATAATCAATTACAAATTAAAATTCAGTAATGGATTCATCTTACTAAAATTTCAGCTTAAATAACAAACCGACATCTTCTAAATAACCTCAATAATTAAATTCGATAATCATGAATTTTTTTAGTTTCAAAAACATGTTTTAACTTAACAATATTCAATTTATGGGTTAGTATTACGCATAACTTCCCGAGAGGTTTAAAGCCGATTACGACCAGTTAAGTATACATAATTAGTAAATAACATAAAATACATTCTGATAAAAGTTTTTCATCTCACAATTTAAGTGCCTAATTAGCGTGATTGCACGAATTAAAGAGCAAATTCGAATCAATGGTCATAGAATAATATTATAAATTTTTTGTAATGTGGCAAATAAACCTACTTTAAGTTAAATTAAACACTATCAAATTTATTGGCTAGTATTCATGTATAACTTGCCTAGCGAGCTAAATCCGATTAGTTAAGTATACTCCATTTTGCATAATTTGTAAATAACATACGATATATTCTTATAAATAAATAAATTTTTTCAACCTGTAAAGGAACAAACTAGCAAGTTTTAGTATTTAAACTTATTATTATTAAATTACAATAAAAATCTCTAAATTACCTTAAAAATGAAGTCATACATTTTAAGTAGACAATAACACAAGTATAACATGGAATACATTGTCACAATTTACAAGAATCAAAACAAATACGAGATAATAAGGCACCTCTCCTACAAACGATATATCTAATGCGCACACAAACTGGTACCCGTGTGTTAGCTAAATCCTGTAATTTTTTCACATAAAGTAAATGAAAAAAACCGTACCAAGAACGATGCAAGCCTATTTTCATACATAAATATAACAATGACATGGAATCTAAATTGGTTTAAAGTTCAAGTAGTATTAATGAGAAAGGAAGAAAAAAATTGTTGTTTATGATATTAGGAGTAAGTGCAAAAGTACACAATGTGAGGATTGACATCTCCAGAATTGGTAAGCTGATTTCTTTCCCCAAAGTACTAATCCTGAACAAATTGTGAATAAATCGCCCCCTTTGTTCCAAAAAATGTTCAACAAAACCAAAAGTTTATATATGGAAGGCACCTCTGGAGAACCATATAACACTTCTGACTGACGAAACTATGTAAAAATTCAGCTCATTGGTTAACATCTTTCGCAGCTTTACTGTATGGACGAGCGTTCATGTTTTGGAATATGGGGTTTATAAAATACAAAAAAATTTTCTACATTCCATATATGAAAATGGTAACTAAATACAGCTTAATTAATGAATACGTTCAATAAAGTTTTATTCATCAAATTTTATTTTTGTACATCGTTGTATTTGATTATGGATATCTTAAATATAATAGTTACCGCAATGTCAAGAAAATATATGGTGTGGAACAACATACTACATTCCACCCTATAAAGCGGAAATTAAAAGAAATAAAATAATAATACATCTTTCTGATGATACCTATGCAACTTCCTTTATAATACGTTCATAATGAAAATAAGCAACATTGTAAAAAAACATCAATAGTCTATGTCAGATATACGTTTAAACCTGCATGCCAGATAGAGGTGAATAGACATATATATGATAACTCGAAAGAGCATTCCAATGCCGCCCGCTTCTAGACGAAGACGGAAACGGAGACGGAGACGGAGACGGAGACGGAGACGGACACGGACACGGACACGGAGACGGAGACGGAGACGGAGACGGAGACGGAGACGGAGACGGAGACGGAGACGGAGACAGACAGAGACGGAGACGAGAGACGGAGACGGAGACGGAGACGAGACGGAGACGGAGACGGAGACAGACGAGACGGAGACGAGACGAGACGAGAGACGAGACAGACGGAGACGAGACGGAGACAGACGGAGACAGACGGAGACGGAGACGGAGACGGAGACGGAGACGGAGACGGAGACGGAGACGGAGACGGAGACGGAGACGGAGACGGAGCTGGCTGCATCATAAAGAAGGAACTGGAACTTCTATCTTTGTACATTTCACTTTTTTAAAATCATTTTTAAGAATATCACTTCCTACGATTCCAGTGTTTTTGACTAGATTGGAATTTCTCTTGAAAACCCATATTCGAAGTTATCACATAGTCCCATCGTCTATCTGAAAGCCTTCCATATAAAAAGCAAAAAGTAAAATGATCATGCGCTAAGCTTAGAAAAGAATAGTGACAACACTGTCATTACATAATTAAAATTTATTTTTTATGCTAGTTCCTTAAAATCTCATAATTTATATATATATATATATATATTTGAAATGTTAATTATGTTTAATTATTTTATTTATATTATTTGAAAATGGAATTCTGAGGACAATTTACATAAGAAAACATATCTTTTTAAATTCGAAACATTTAATTTAATGAAAATTTTAAGTTTTTGTAAATTTGTCTAGAAATCAACTTAGATTTAGCAAATTTTTGCGGATAAAACGCTGTATCCTTATAAAAACTTATTTATATTGTGAAAGAACATCTATTATTTGCTTTAAGAGCAAAAACTAAATCTAATAATATGGAAAAAGTATAAAATTATGTGAAAAATCTAAAATTTACAACGTAACCATACTTAAATTTTAAATATGAAATAAATTCATATTAAAAATGTTTTAGCACATAAAATGTTATGTTTAAGGTTTGTACAACTTGTCTTTATTGTTCACACTACTTATTTGCAATGCATAATGTTATTTAGTCTTGCATTGAAAATGTCTCATCGTCTAACACTGTTTTGGGATTTTTACACTATAAATTGTACGGCACTATAAATGTTTGTATGCCAAAATGTTCTAAATGTCTTTCTTGTTGTGAATCATTTATTATAAATTTTGTCATTAATTCACTAACAAAAATGTGTGCGAAAATTGTCTATACTATCCATATTATAACCCTTTTAACTAAATTTTTGTATTTCCTGCTCTTAAAACTAAACATACCTTATCCCTAACATAATCCTAACTACATAGTCCATGTTTAAACACCTGTGAAATGTCTACTTGCCAAATTACCTTTGAAAAATTGAATTTTATTGTAAAAATTGCACTACTAAAATGACTCTACGAAAATAATGATATTTAACATCTTTGACAATTTTGGTAGCAACAAATTGCTTTTAATGATGAAACCAAACTTAGCAAATGATATTCAGATCAATTTATACCAAATAAATTTATTTTAAACACATCGTGAACCATATTTATGTAAAATTGTGCTCGCACTTGTCTCGAGCCAGAAATTACCCTTTTATGACCCAAATGTCATGTAAGCTGTCCGATACTTCTATTACCTCTTTCTAAACATCTCAAATTCAATTTAAGAATGAAGTATTTCTGTACAAGAAAATATTAAGTTCTTTAATTGACCTACCTATTAAAATTAAATTTTGAAATAAGAATAACTTATAGAAGTATGAAAATTTTAGATTCATCTAGGCACTTCAATTTTATGTACATATTTACTTCTACGCTAGGTTCTTCATTTATCAACACCAAATTTTCTGTGTATAATGTTTATAACTTCTTGCTTGTAACCAATGTGATTGATATCGAATTGCTCATCCTTTATAATTCTTTCCACCTTCAAATACTGGATATGCGGTTTATATAAATTTAATCTTTTATTGTAGGGCTGTACCCAGTTTAATTCATCTTTACCAATTCTTATCTTCATATGTTGCGCATCGATAATCAATTTTAATTGCTTAATCAAATCCATTCCGATTATTAACTCCATTTAAATTGTTAGTTATAAACCATTGTGTTTGAAAAATCTGTTCCCCTACCTTAGCTTCAGTATGTAGCATCCTATTTATAGTGCTAATTCATACCGTTGCTGCCATAACTTCTATTTTGTTTATTCTAATGATCTCATCTTTAAATAAATCGTTATTCTCTACGATGATTTTTTCCTGTATTAATGAAATTTCTGATCCGGTATCAACTAATCCTAATAAATTTAAATTCTTAATTCTAATGTTAACGAAAGGTAATAAAATGTTTGCAGTTTCTGGTTCTAAATTTTGTTCAATTTCTAAAAATTCCGTAGGATGTTGGTAGTTTGTCTTTACATTGTTGACAAGGAAGCTCGTATTTAAAAATTTTGAACGGTGATCTTGTCAAAGTCCTTTAGTGTTCTTTTCTTCGTCTTGGGATGCATGTACGATAGCATTGACCCAACTAATCCTTCCACAACTCGGTTCCTCCTTTCTTCTCGTACCTGGATGTTATTCACCTCCTATTCTGATCATCCACGATCTCTTGGTATGGCCTTCTATTTTCTTTTGCATATCATTTCTACGATGATCCTTTCCTTCATTTCTCTATTATTCTGATGTTCCCGTTCATTATCCTTGGCTTGATTGTGGTAATTAAATCTGTTCCTATCGTAGCCATTATTATATCCCCTCGTCTTTGTTGGAAGTTGTTCCTCTCTTCCCGATCTATAATTGCTTTCTATTGTTGCCATTTTGGAAATACTCTCTACGATTATCAGCACGATGATATTGATTTTGATAATCTCTCCTGTCATTTCCATAATTCCTATTATAATTGTCTCCTATTTTCCTCTCTTTCGTGCCTGTAATTATATTCCTCTGTCATTTCCATAATTCCTAGGGTTAAATTCTCTTTTTCGTAACTGTTCTGATGCTGTTCGTATGCATCGTATCTTCTTAAAATTGCAGTAGTGATGTTATATTATCTATATTTTGCAGAATAATGTTTTCTCCACATTATTCTCCAGTTGCCTTGCTAAATATTGGACTATTTCTTGTTCATTCATCGGTGGTGTGAAGTATCTTGCTATTTGGTATTTCTTCATCACATAAATCTCCTCGAAGTGCCATAGTTTTGTCATACTGCCCTTGAAAATTCTTCCCTTATTACATTTTGTTGGACATCACTCCAATATTGTTTGGTAATAATTCCTTGAAGTGCTTATAATCGGTACATTGCTCTTGTACTAAATTGTACCATAGTTCGGCATTCCTTTAAGCATCTTTCTCACCAAACGCATTCTTTGTTTATTGTCCTTGATGTCGTTAAAATATTCTTCTATATTTTTCAAAAATAGCATTGGCGATTCTTGCTTCTTGCCTTCAAATTTATATGGCATCTCTTGATTCCACATGCAATTTTCCCAGCCGATTTGAAAATTTCGAGGTGTTTCACGTTCTTTCAACTCTTCTAGGTCATGATCGTGTATTCTTAGTTTATTGCAAATTTCCCTATCTGTTTCTTGTTCTCATCCTTATTCTTATCCACCTGGAAACATATTTGTTCGTGGATGTCATGTATCCTTCCTACTCTATCATTTATTTCGTTAGAAGCCTCTTCTCTTAGACGGGTTTCAGTTCTAATATTCTTGTCCAACTTTCCGATCTTGTCATCTACCTCTTCCTTATTGTCGATAATCGTTCCCATAACTTATCATTTTCTCGGTGCATATTATTGCTTAATTCTTCCTTCGTTTTCTCCATTTTATGCACTAACTTCTCTTTATCGTTCTCCCACTTACTTAGTTGTCTATCGATACTTTCTTGTAGCCGTCTCATATCCTCCTTCCTTTCTTCCTCTGCTTTTATTCTATTTTCTTCCGCTTCTTTCCTATTTTCTTCAAGCTTGTTGAATTTTCTATCAATATTTTCCTCAGCTTTTATCCTATTTTCTTCAAGCTTGTTAAATTTACTATCAATATTTTTTTCAGCTTTTATCATGTCTTGCTTCCTATTTTCTTCCGCTTTCATCATCATGGCGATTATCATGTCCACGTCTAAGCTTTTGCTCTTCACTGGACTTCCTTCTTGTTGTGCTTCAACATCCTTTTCAATATCCTCCATCTTTTAACTAGATCCTGTTTTTCTCTTTTACCTCAATATCTTTAGGTCCGTAAACTTTACCTGATCTAGTTACCCTACGATCTTGCATTCACTAGTTGTATTAACTAAATTTGCCCCTTTTATAAAAATCCTAACACTAATAACACAATAAACAATAACTAATAACAAATAACCAATAACAATGAACAATGAACGAAAAAATAAAAACTAAATATCTATAAAATTTTTGTGCTTTTATATCCAAAACTTCAAACTAAATCGTGCCCACACGTTGCGTGCCAATAAATTGAAATGTTAATTATGTTTAATTATTTTATTTATATTATTTGCGAAAATGGAATTCTGAGGACAATTTACATAAGAAAACATATCTTTTTAAATTGAAACATTTAATTTAATGAAAATTTTAAGTTTTTGTAAATTTGTCTAGAAATCAACTTAGATTTAGCAAATTTTGCGGATAAAACGCTGTATCCTTATAAAAACTTATTTATATTGTGAAAGAACATCTATTATTTGCTTTAAGAGCAAAAACTAAATCTAATAATATGGAAAAAGTATAAAATTATGTGAAAAATCTAAAATTTACAACGTAACCATACTTAAATTTTAAATATGAAATAAATTCATATTAAAAAATGTTTTTAGCACATAAAATGTTATGTTTAAGGTTTGTACAACTTGTCTTTATTGTTCACACTACTTATTTGCAATGCATAATGTTATTTAGTCTTGCATTGAAAATGTCTCATCGTCTAACACTGTTTTGGGATTTTTACACTATAAATTGTACGGCACTATAAATGTTTGTATGCCAAAATGTTCTAAATGTCTTTCTTGTTGTGAATCATTTATTATAAATTTTGTCACTTAATTCACTAACAAAAATGTGTGCGAAAATTGTCTATACTATCCATATTATAACCCTTTTAACTAAATTTTTGTATTTCCTGCTCTTAAAAACTAAACATACCTTATCCCTAACATAATCCTAACTACATAGTCCATGTTTAAACACCTGTGAAATGTCTACTTGCCAAATTACCTTTGAAAAATTGAATTTTATTGTAAAAATTGCACTACTAAAATGACTCTACGAAAATAATGATATTTAACATCTTTGACAATTTTGGTAGCAACAAATTGCTTTTTATGATGAAACCAAACTTAGCAAATGATATTCAGATCAATTTATACCAAATAAATTTATTTTAAACACATCGTGAACCATATTTATGTAAAATTGTGCTCGCACTTGTCTCGAGCCAGAAATTACCCCTTTTATGACCCAAATGTCATGTAAGCTGTCCGATACTTCTATTACCTCTTTCTAAACATCTCAAAATATATATATATATATATATATATATATATATATATATATATGTATATTAAAATCAGTGCTTCCCAAACTTTACAACTGCATATATCTAAATATTCAATATCTTACAACAAAATTTAAAAATCCAAGGTTTCTACTACAATTACTTCCCACGGTGACAATCCCTCGCAAAAGGTTTCGTAACTTGTATTATAGAGTGATCTTGACACCCAACTGATCGATCCTCCACGTCCAATCAGGAAAACAGGCATTCATAAATTGATGAACTTTGACAGCATAGAGTGCTGAAACTTCATTGTGTTAAAACCACATCTCTCGACGATGATATTAGTGATGAAACAATGAACTTACGATAAGTCAGTTTTTGCCTACATATTCAGGAACGATTCACAAACCATTTTGATAGAATGCCCGAAAACACTTCATTATGCAAGTTTACGTCACAATTAGTTCTTAGAAAATCTGATGATATTATTAGTTTTATTAATCTCCTACACACAGGACTCTGACTGGTAAACATAACAAGAGGTGCAACTGATTTTTGTCGTTGATTACAGAAAAGTTACCGTTTCGTTTTGAATATCCCACGGAACCCGTAGTGATACATTTTTCCTGTAGCCATTCAAATGTCCTTATCTGCATTATTTTATCTGGATATCAACCTCCTTGGACTACCGGGTTTTTTTACATTCCAAAAACAAAAACCGTATCAGCTAATTCTTGACGTGTAAGGGACATTTTTAAATGGGACAAATAGTACTCATGGTTAACAAAAAGTACTTCCAACTGTAATTGATTGAAATAACACTTGCACGACACATGACGCTTAACAATACTGATAGCTTTCGAAACACAAATTTTTCGCCAAAACGTGCCAGGCGAGGGTGGTCTTTGCTAAAAGAAGACGAAATCAAGAATATCTCTTGAAATATTACAGACACACCCACCAATATATTAATAAAATCGGAGGTAAATTGAATTCCTTACCTAATAGAGTAAATATCCAACCTGTAAAGTAGAGATGAAATTACTTTAACCATAATTTTTTTTAGGATAATTATGCAACCTCTTTTTAATACGTTCATAATGAAAATAGGCAACATTGTAAAAACAAAAACAATAATATCTGCCAGAGTGACGTTTAAACTTCATGTCAGATAGAAATTAATAGATATACAGCTGCTTAAAAACTCCAAAGCCGCCATTTTTCATTTTCAACTCTATTTAATTAATTGTTAGACTTAGTTTGCTGAAACTTTATAAAGAGAAGCTACGTAAAAGTAAACTTTCTTTAAAAAAGGTGTCTACATATTTTCTTTTAAATTTTGTTACATAAATTCTGCTTAGGAATTTTTTCCGTTAAATTACGAGTCGTAGAAAAATGTACACACAACATAATTAATCGATATGTTTAAAGTCTATATGCTGGTATCTTTATTTATTTGAAAATATTTGATAAAAACCAAAAGCTGCTCCTTATAAACCCCCACTCCGCCACTGAATTTCTCGCAGCTAACCAGCTCCAGGACAAATCAAATAAAGAGCAAATACAAAATTTCAAGTATGTACGTATTATGACTCTGGAGCCATCGTGTATACTAACATACATCCACACCCACATTCAAACACGCACACACATACGCACAAACACACGCACACACACACACACACATACACGCACTCACGCATGCACAGACACACTTACACACACACTCACGCGCGCACGCACACGCACGCACACACACGCACACACGCACACACGCACACACGCACACACGCACACACACACACACACACACACACACACACACACATCAACACGCACGCACACGCACATACAATGAAAACAACCTTAAGTACGAAATTTAAAGTACGTAGGTATTGTCGTTCTGGACTATTGTAGATACTAACACATAACACGACACACAACATACAACATCACAAAACAACACACAACATAGAAGAACACACAACATACAACAACGCTCAACAGACAACAAAACGCAACACACAATAACACACAGACATAACGCATAACACCGTCAATAAAAACTTTAAAATTAAGTATCCGTACTTTTAACTAAATCATAATAGCTTTATAACTGCAAAATACATAAAATAGGCTTAGCTGAATAGTGGAAGTAATTATTATTTGAAATTTTCTAGGACTCTGAAAAAGCTTAGAATAATTCAAAAAACGCTAGACCAACATTTTATTAGCAAAATCGTCCTTAAATTCAACAAGGATCCAAAGATGCAATAATATATAAGTGTTAAAATAACTCACGCATGCAGACACACTCACACACACACACTCACGCGCGCACGCACACGCACGCACACACACGCACACACGCACACACGCACACACACACACATCAACACGCACGCACACGCACATACAGTGAAAACAAGCTTAAGTACGAAATTTAAAGTACGTAGGTATTGTCGTTCTGGACTATTGTAGATACTAACACATAACACGACACAACATACAACATCACAAAACTACACACAACATAGAAGAACACACAACATACAACAACGCACAACAGACAACAAAACGCAACACACAACAACACAAAGACATAACGCATAACACCGTCAATAAAAACTTTAAAATTAAGTATCCGTACTTTTAACTAAATCATAATAGTTTTATAACTGCAAAATACATAAAATAGGCTTAGCTGAATAGTGGAAGTAATTATTATTTGAAATTTTCTAGGACTCTGAAAAAGCTTAGAATAATTAAAAAAACGCTAGACCAACATTTTATTAGCAAAATCGTCCTTAAATTCAACAAGGAACCAAAGATGCAATAATATGTAAGTGTTAAAATAACGAAGTGGGTGTGCATCGCCGACATATTCAGAAGTCCACCACCTTTGAAAATAATTTTACTATCCGAAGAACTTGACTCGGTTTATATGAGTAGGTATGTGCGATGATATGGTAGGTTTATTATCATTCCTACGTAGTTATTTTAAATTGTGTTTTGTATGTGTAAGATGTTAGGAATTTCTTAGATATGGGGACATATGACTCAACTAATTAACCACAAACTGGAAAAACATGTGCACGTGTGTATAATTGATAAATCCAATCATAGGTAACGTTTAACATTTTTATGTGAGCAATAGTTCATTATACTCGTCACTAATGAGCATTATCATTAAAATCAAGTACTAATTTACTACCAAAATAAAATTAGTTTATATTTTCCTATCTATTATGTTAATTTTGCATAGGATTAGATTGTTCACTGTGTTAATAGAATACCTAAGCTAATTCTGCCGAGAAAGTTTTTGCAAATACCCATCAATTAAATTTAACTTTTAAAAACGCGGAATATGTTTAAAGAGTTTTCTTCCGCGAACCTATTAGTTATCTATGGTAAAGAACAGACTCGTATTATAAAGCTACACAAATGGTACGTTGATGAATAATAAGGCACAGTTGCCTAATATTTATACTGTTTTTTTTTTAATATATTGATTATTTTAAGTGAATATAAGACATCTTAATTTATAACCACAGTAAATTCCATACTGCCATTAATAATTATGTTCCAGTAAATAGTTTTATTCTGATAGTTAATTACGTACACAAAATTATAATTTTCAGTATTTAATCACAACCTACTCGTACCTGTGACATCGATAAGTTTAATTAAGCACATTATCATATATCTAATTAATGATGAACTTGTCCAAGCATAGCGTAGGTGTTTACTTGCCAAATTTACGTCGTATGGATTAACTGACACGCTTCTAATTTTCTTGATAAAAGACTAATACGTGTCGTAATCGATGGTTTTTTTTTGAAAAGAAGTTAACATTAATGCGGGCGTTCCACAAGGATCACTTCTGCTATATTGTTCACCTTACCATATTGTGTAACAAATTGTTACCCGTTGCCTACAAACGATGAAAACCAGTTGTAAACCGTTCCCTTGTATGTCCAGGTTAAGTAGCTTATTGAGTAGCACTATGTGGTCTATCGTATCAAAGGCATTTCTAAAATAAAAAAATTAGGCACATACAGTTTTTCTTTTATCCAAGTAGTCGATGATGTTATTAATTGAAATTAAATAGGGATTCACTGATTTTTATTGGAAATAAACATATATTGGGATTTTGGTAAGATATATTATTTTTTAGAAACAATCAAGAGCATGATGTCCCTGCGTGATGCTGCGTTACTAAAATTTAAAAAAACAAAAAATAACACACACTGGAACTATTACAAGAGGCTTCGAAATCACACAAATTATGCTATAAATAAAGGAAAAAGTGTTTATTTAGATTACCATATTCGTACAAATAAATCACACAATGTATGGAAAGAGCTTAAGCGATTAAACATTTATTCCAAATCACGTATTGTAGAAATTCCATCTCATCTGAACAATCCCAATAAAATAAATGAAGCTTTTGTTTTTACATCTAAAAATAGAGTCAACAATGATCTAATAAAATTTTACATGGAACACCTTATGTCCGACTTCCAAAATAAGTTAAAATTTCAACAAGTTACTGATATCGATGTAATGAGTATACTTTACAATATTAAGTCTAAGGCTGTGGGTGAGGATGGAATAAGTGTGTATATGCTCTTGCTATGCTGTCCTTTTTTAATTCCGTACATCACTCATATTATAAATGTATGCATACAGTCTAACTCTGTACCTGAAGTATGGAAAGTTGCAAATGTAATTCCTGTCAATAAAAATTGCAGTCCAACGAACTACACAGACCTGCGCCCAATTAGTATTCTCCCAGTACTGTCGAAGGTCCTAGAAAAGGTGTTATCTAATCAAATGATGGATCATATTAATAAATATTCTATTTTCCCTAAAACCCAACCAGGTTTTAGAAAAGGATACAGTTGTGCAACTGCCCTGTTAAACATAGCTGATGACATCTTTGCTGCTACGGACTCGAGAAAATTATCAATATTAGTATCGCTTGATTTTTCTAAGGCCTTTGACACTATTAGTCATGATTTATTAGTGAGCATACTGCATTATGTTGGTATCAGTTTAGACGCTTGTACCTTAGTTGGAAATTATCTTAAGGATAGAACACAACTAGTAGTACTCAACAATAAAAGTCTGATGCACTGCCTGTAACCTGTGGGGTTCCACAGGGATCGATTTTGGGCCCCTTGCTTTTCGTCTTGTATACTTCGAATTTTCACAAAAGTCTAAAGTATGTAAAGTTTCATCAATATGCAGATGACACTCAACTATTCTACGATTTTGAGGAATGTAGTACAACGCAAGCGGTAGAGTGTTTAAATAGTGATATCTGCAGTCTTATTAAAACGTCTGAGGACCACGGGTTGCACATCAATGCATCAAAATCATCTGTGATGCTATTCGGTAAAAGTAAGGCAAGGGACCGACATAAATGTGCCGTACAAATTCGTGTTAAGGAGTCTGTATTACTTGTTCAGAAGCAAGTTAAAAATCTTGGAGTGATTATGGACTCTAACCTTAGATTTAAGGCACAAGTCTCAGAGATGATAAAGAAAGCATTTTTAAATTTAAAACTGATCTTTCAGAATCGACACAGCATTGGTCAAGATTTAAAATTATCCTATGTGAGGCACTTGTCCTCTCGCAGTTTAACTACTGTGACGTTCTCTATGGACCTTGCTTAGATGCTACGGACAAACAAAGAATTCAAAAAATTCAGAATTCCTGCCTACGCTTGATTTATGGTATAAGGAAGTATGAACACATTTCACACAAATTAAATGATACACAGTGGTTAAATATGAAAAACAGAAGATTTGTGCACTCTGCTACTCTGTACCATAAAATCATTACTGGCAAAATACCACCGTACCTCTACGAAAAGATAAAGTTCAGTGCTAACACCAGATTCTGTTCCTTAATTACCCCTCCTCTGCATAAAACCTCACATTTTGAACGCTCTTTTAGTTATAATATCGTCAATGTTTATAATTCACTACCTGACTATTGCAAAAAAACTAACCACGAACCAGTTTAAAAAGCATGTCCATCAATTCATACTTGACCGTCAAATGTTGCAGTAAAATAATGTTGAAAATAGTAAACTACTCATTCATAGTTAATCAGTCATCCTTTCTTTACTTATTCTAATTCTAGCTTGGTCAATTATGTTAAATTCATTTACACTGTGTCCACCATCACTATGTACTTTTACATTTACATCTACACACATAAACTTCTCCCTAAATTGTAATCTTCCGTTCAAAACTCATGCTAAATAAAATGGGTTAAGTGGAAGAGCAGAAGTAGCGACGTATGTAACTACTAACTGAACTTCGCCCAGTTGGTTACATGCACATGCATACTTATATAGGTAATTTTATACAATTTCATGTAACTGTAACTGTGTGCATAAAACTAATAAAAGGCATTATTATTATTATTATTATTATACTAACCTAATGTAAATTATTTATCCAAACATTTTCCTTAATGCTGATAATAACGAGATGGAATGACAATTGATTAGTTTTTCTGAATGGCCTTTGTGAATTTTGCAGTAATTTTTGTTATTTTCAGATTATCTGGAAAAACACCGGTTTCCATAAATAAGTTTATTATATCGGTGCGTTCCCTTAATAATAGTATATTAGAACACAATAATCATAAATTACCCTAATGGTGCACGCATCCATGTTTGGGGCCCGAGGACCGTAGCGACGAGGGTCCTAGTTTGGTAAGTGCGCCAAGTGACTTATGAAACATTTAACGAAAAAATAATTTAGTAAATAGAAATTTTTAGATGTTTGTATGTTCGCTAATATTCAAATTTCATATTTGAGAGCTCTTTGAAAATCCCAATTTAAACTACCTATTTTTCAAATTTTGAAAATTTATATAAAATCTATTTAATTTCTTATATTCTTATATATTTTTATTTAAATAAAGTTATATTTCTTTATTCATTCTGTTACAGCGCAATGAACACACGAATGTTTACAGTATAAATTGAATCATTTAATCGAATAAAACTGATCAATAGACTTGTACTCATTAACAGTTTCTTATTAAATTAGATTCATAATTCAAGCCATTCAAATATCAAAGAAGACGTCCATCAGATAATAATGTAGTTGTATCTCATTGAATTGTCTTATAAAAAAATGAAAACATATTGTATACTTTGCAAAATATGACTTAATTATATATTCTCCTAAAATATTATCTGAAAAAAGTGATATATTTCTTTAAAAAAAAATACTTTAAAAATTATGAAACCATACCTATGTATACATAGAAATTTTATTCTTGAAAATGTACTTTCTAAGGTAATTAAATATTTATAAATATGTATTTTTCTTAAATTTAATAGATTTCCTTAAAATAATAACGCTCATAACATTAACTTTTTAACTTTCTGTCGAAGTTTACGTATGTTATAATTTTTGATTAAATATCTAACCTAGATCTAACCATGATGTAAAAAGACCAGGTGTAGCATTGCGTATAATGGCCGACCGAAGAATAGGCGACAGCCATTCAAATTTTTATCCAGAATGTAGCGCCATACTCAAATGCAGAATTAGTCACACTCTGTGACGAAAAATGCAAACAAAATTAAAAATTTTTTAATATATAATACCAAGTTATAATCATAAACTAATAAAAATATATCATTTTTAATAAATTGACGACAAAAATCAATTTCTATATCCATTAATGAGTTGTAAAGGAAGATGCCATGTTACTTTTGGTATTTTGGATAAATTTCTGATAGGTCGGAGAATATCACTACTGCGAATCTTTGGGATTGCACACCTGGTATTTTTACTTCATGGATTAAACCAATGGACATGTCAAAAATAATTACACCAGAAAACACACCAGAAACGGTGCTTTTAAGAAGCACTACATACGATGCGTTTAAGAGTCCTTAGAGACATCGAATCAGAAAAACATTATAAGCGATACGGCAAACCTGTGAAAGTTTGACCACTTTTTGAATAAAGATCTATAGATTTTTAGTTTTTTGACATTTGGCTTTTAAATAACACGGTTAAGATTGTAAATAAATACTAGATAAAAGAAATAGGGACACGATTTGACCAGTAACCGGTCTGCCATGGTATTACTCAAGAGAACAATACAGATCGAACTGGCTATAAGGGGCGGCCAAGGTCGAAACCGACAGGCCCCGTTGCTGACGACTGTGCAAGGAATTAATGGCGAGTAGGTACGTGGAATGTTAGAGGTATGCATGGTAAAGAACTTCAAATTGCGAATGTAATGTACGAAAGACACCTTGATGTTCTGTGTGTATCGGAGACAAAGCCCTAAGGAAAAGATGCTGTGAAGATGGAGGAAGGTAGCCTAGCACTATGGTCAGGAGTTGAGACTGAAGTGCATGGCGCAAAAGTAGTTAAGGTGATCGTAAGTGAAAGAGCGAAAAGATGTGTTAAACAGTACTCCCCTGGGTAGTATACAACTTTTTTATAGTTTTCGGAATAAAATTATTAGTAAAATGCATTAATAGACTAACGACTTCAGAAAAAACCTTTTTTTGCTACAGTTTCATCATACATGTACATGATATGTTTATTGTCGCACATTTTATGAACACGGAAATTATAAACCCATAGCTGTCTTAAATAGGATTCATCCGTAATATTGGTTACAGGCACAGGAAGATTTTGCTGATAATCAAATGTTATTATTTTCACGTCATCATTTTCTTCTGCGAGTTGCTTGTATCTGTTGATTTTGTGATCAATTTATTTAACTTTAAGCCTGTAGTGAGTTTTCTCCGTAGGATTACATTTTTCTCATTTTGAATTTTTACGTTATTGATATTGATATTGATAATATGTATTTATGTCGAACGACAACATATTTATTTTACCGTGAGAAAAAGTCACCTTCAACTAACTTTGAAGTTGGCCCTAGGCCTGGGCTTGGAGTTGCCTTTGGGAATTTCCTATGACCTAAGTCGGCATCGGAAACTATAAATGCGTACATTTGAGTTTAGTTAACTTGGTTCTGTTTGAAGAGCATTACGTCACCATCGTTATGGAACTTTTAAATGTTAATCAAATAAGACAGATATAGGAACTTGCTCTCGGCTCTGCACCCTACTGTCGTGGCCCCCTTGGCCCCAAAACTTGAATTTGTTTGTTTCACCATCTAGTGGTGTATGAACTAATAAATGTTTTCTGTAATAGAGGTGTCGCGACCTAGCGGTATATTTCTAGGACTAATTAGGGTTTGTTTGTGGCGCCACCTAGCGGTATATTTTTAGGACTAATTCGGGTTTGTTTGTGGCGCCATCTAGTGGTGTATATCCCTCCCCCCCGCGCTCTCTATCTCTATCTCTCCCCCTCCCTCCCTCCCTCCCTCGTCTCCCTGGAAAAATGGTTTTAGATTTATAAAACACGTTAGGATAACTAGATTATTACTAAAAAAAAATTGAAGGAAAACTTAGCATTTGAAAATATATTTTAAAAACAATACATCTTACCAGAAATACCGCTTAGATTTATAAACATGCCCCTAGGGAAGATATTAGAGCGTGGTTACAGAAACAAGAAGCTTACACTATGCATGAACCTATAGTGAGAAATTTACTCCACACACGTACATTGTGAGTAACATTTTTGAGCTATGGCAGGAAGTCGGATCTTTTTTGCGATATGCGAAATCTAAGTAAATATACAATGACGGACGGTTATCGTTGTATTTAGCAAGCAGGCAAGATGGCGCTGGGCTGGAGCTCTGAAGTGGAAAACTGCAAGCTCTATAATCGACGTATTTTCGGTTATTTTTCATACAGGTAAAATTTTGCGATACGATGATTCCAACGAAGGCCGTTTCCACGAACCCCACCACTCTACTGGTCCGTCTTATGAATGTAACCGAGCATATCCGAACGTACCCGATAAAAACTCCACTAATTAGATTACATTTTATTTATAAAAGCAGAGTTGCTTGTTTGTGATGCCATCTAGCGGTGTATCTTTAAACTAGCATAAAATTATTTTCTAACATTGGCAAGAATGTGAGGCGTTATTTTCGAGTATTCTTCGCTGATGGGTGTCTTTAAAGCCTGTAAATCTGCAAACCTTTCAGAAGTAAATATTTTAAGTAGAGATAATAGTGATTAGGTGCAAGATCTCCAGATCTTGGAGACCACTTAATTGAACAGTTTGATCCGATTACCCAGTTATTAAAACAGTTACTAATAACGCCTTTACCTTCTCGGCTGTTGTGAGCAGGGTTTTCAACAACAATTTCCGACCTTTTTGTTGACCAAATCCTATAATTTTGCACATTTGGTACAATATTTAACGTAAACGTACTCTCGTCCGTAAAACAAATGTTTTTTTAAATTGTTGGTCTCGATTAGTCTTCTCCAGCATCTCATAACAAAACTCTGCTATTCTCCCAAAATCTCTCTCAGGCAACTCCTGATGGCACTGAAGTTTATACGAATGGAAATTATTCATTTTCAAAAAATTTAATGCGGCTGTATTATGCATTCCAAACTGGTTCGCAATTTCTCGATGACTTGTATTAAGGTTTTCAACAAGTGCAGTAAATATATTTGCAGTATTTTCATTTTCTTGGAATCGGGCGGTTTGGATATTTTGCGCTAAATAAGACACTTACTGTGCGTTTGCTATTGCAAAATAAAACATGTTGATCATTTCTATTCTTTCTGAAACGGTATACGATATTTTGTAAGTCTATTGTTATGACTAACAGACTGCTAACATGACATTATTTATAATAATCTTGAAAGGTAACATCATCCTGACATTTCATTGATGTCCTGATGCTGTGCAGGTATGGTACACAAACTTTGCAATTTTTGAAATTAGCGTAAGCTGTAAAATATTTTTAATAATTTCAACTGGAGATTTTCGAAATCAGACCCAATGCAGGATTATCGGCTTAAGACTATAACTTTTTGAATTTCTTCTTATTCATTTTTAGCCATAACAACGTTACATCAATTGGCCAATGATTATGAAACACAATACACTCTTGCCGCAAACATCTTGCGTAATGAGACATATGTGGATGCCCTTTTTTTTTGTGCCTCTTGTATTGACACAGCTATCACTTTACAAAATCAACTCATAGATCTTCTTGCTTTGGGTGGCATTGAAATTCGAAAATGGGCCAGTTGCCCTGAAACGTTGTCACATTTAAGTAAATCTTTTCGTCTACATGACTCGTTACCTCTTGATAAAGAAACCGGAACTACGGTTAAAATATTAGGTTTGCAATAAAAGCCAAAAGGGGATACCTTCTTTTTTAAAGTAGATTTTTCTACAAGAGATTGTACCAAACGGTGGCTTTTGTCTGATTTGGCACGAATTTTTGACTCCATTGGCTTCTTGTCTCCTGTTGCTATTGTCTTGAAATTAATGGTTCAACGTCTTTGGGTGCTGGATCTTGATTGGGACCAACTTGCTCCACCCGAATTTGCCATAAATTGGATTAAATATAAGCAAGATTTTGAACATCTTTCTACGCTTAATACTCCTCGCTCAATTCCAGGATCTAACGACCTATGTTCTTGTGAGCTCCATGGCTTTTGTGACAGTTCGGAAAAAGCTTATGCAGCAGTTATTTACTTTCGAGTAACAGGTTCCTCTAATGCCATAAAATCTATTTTTGTCTGTTCTAAAACTCGGGTGGTTGCCTTAAAAACGATCCATTCCTCGATTAGAGTTATGTTCTGGCCTCTTGTTAGTCAGCCTTATGAAGGCAGTACAAAGTAGTTTGTACACAATTGTAAACACCCGTTCAATAGATTCAATTCAATCTATTAGAATTTGACAATGTTGAAATTCTTATTGTAAAGTTTAGTTCAGTCGTTGTCCTATGAAAAGGAAATTCGGTTTCTACAAAATTAAAAAAAGATTTCGAATAATAAAATAATTTCAAAACCCTTACGTAAATTGAACCCCTTCCTTGATCGAGATGGTGTCCTCACGGTGGGCCGTCGTTTAATTAACTCCTCGGTTACACATGAAAATAAACATAATGCTTTATTGCCAGGCAATCATAAACTCCCCCTAATGATCATTATATATATTCATAATAAATATCTGCATTCTGGGATTCAAATTACCCAGTATCTCGTGATCCAAAAGTATTGGATTCTTTCGTGTAAAAGGTTAGCTTCGTGCGTTCGTTGTTACAGGCGTGACCCTAAATCTTCTCAACCGTATATAGGATATCTCCCTCCTGCACGAATTAACCAAGCAAAATGTTTTACTAAATCAGGCGTAGATTATGAAGGCCCATTTCTTGCCACTTTGGGTAGAACTCGCTGGTCTAAAACTCTGAGGGCTTATATATATCTTTTTGTTTGTCTCTCTACTAAAGCCTTGCACTTGGAAATTTCATCTGATTTATCTACGGACGCGTTTTTGGCCACTTTACGTCGATTTATATCTCGATGTGATGTCGTCACAGATTTATACAGTCATTCTGGCACTAACTTCCAAGGGGCGGCGAGAGAATTAACTAGTGCTATACACTCTGCTTGTGATAAAGAAAGAATTAGATGGCACTTTAATCCTCCTACTGCGGCTAACTTTTGCGGCGTATTGGAAGCTGGCATTAAATCGGTAAAAAAACATATTCTTAGAGTTATTGGTACGCTAATTCTCACCTATGAAGGATTCAACATTGTTCTTGTCTCGATTGAGGCAATATTAAATTCACGCCGCTTGATACCCCTAAGTTCTGATCCGAATGATATAAATGCATTAACTCCTAACCACTTGTTAACCCTATCTCCTTTATTTAAGTGACCTAAAATTAGGACGCTTATCGCGATGGCAAATGATCCAACGCATGCATCAAGATTTTTGGAAGCATTGGCATGCGGAATATCTTCATACCCTTATACAACGTAGTAAATGGTATGATCCAGCTAAATCAATGGCACTGAATACACTGGTTTAGGGCGAGTTATCCGTCTTCATCCGGGCGGAGACGGTATTACCCGAGTAGTGACGGTGAGAACCCGTAAGGCAGAGCTAAAGAGGCCCATGTCCAAACTATGTCCCTTACCGATAGATTAGTCTTACTCTTTAGTCATAAATTTTATGACTGTTACTTTATTAGTTTTATATTGTCATAATTATTATCGAGTATAAGTGTAAGTTATTCTATTATAAAATTTTAGTAGCTCAAATTTATTTTGCTAATATATAAAGTTATACATATATGTAATTTTTTTTGTTTCATGGGGTAAAATATTATATTTTAGATGGGCGGAATGTTTCGTCCTTATTAGTAGTTAATTTTCGTTATCTACGATTAAGTTATAATTTAGTAATTCATGCAAACTGAAGGAAATAAGAATTTGCACTTTCCGCGTCTTTTCGTTACGCGTGCCGTGCCGATTGGTGACAACGGAATTATCTGGCAAAAGCGGGAGGCATGGAAGGAGGTAGCTGGATTCATTTTGCAAATAGCAAAAAGGCAGTAAAAATTTTCGGCACGGATTCGGTTTTTAATTAGAAAAGGTGCGTACCTTTTAATTGTCCGGCCGCCGTCATTAATTAACATTAAGCTGAAGTGCATGCGGTGTTCTTAGTGTTGACCCAATCTTGGTAAGCCAATTTTAATCTTTGTTACCATTTATTGTTGCGATTGCTTTAAGTACAAAAAATTAAATTAACTTTTTTTATTAAACAACTAGCTGACCTGGCGAACTTCGTACCGCCTAACAGTCGATTCTTTAATGTTGTATTTTTTTAATACTTATTCTGCTATTTGGGACACCGGGTCAGCTAGTAAGATAAAAAAATAAAAAAGAAAGTTAATAAGTCAACAATTACATTATGTCAAAAATAAAATTACTTGAAACAACTTAAAATTCTTTTAATAGTCACTGAAAAGCAACAATAAAAACTACAATTTCAGATTTCTTAATATGATGCCTACTTACTATATTTCATTTTATTTTTACTTATTCTAAATTAAGTTTCCGGATTTTTTATTGTAGTACTTTATGGTAACAACCGATATTTTTGTTTGATTACCTTGCGCGTTAAACAAACAGAGCAGATGGTTTTCCAACACGGGAACAGGCAACATATAATTGGACCATGCGAGAAACATGGGTTTTCTAGATTAATACCACAAACACTTAATGACTGTCCCTGGGATTTGTTTATAGTCATAGCGAAAGCATAGCCGTACTGGAAACTGCAGTCGTTTAAACTCGAATGGTACGTCAGTCCGAATCATTGGAATGCCGTGGTATCAAAACGTCTTCGTCCTGTTAATACTTTCCATTTCAATATGATTGCTTCTATTACGTTATTGAGTAATTTTGTTGTCGCTAATCGTGTGCCGTTACAAAGTCGCGGTTGGTTAATATTTCGCAACATTATAACTACAGATCCACCTTTAATTAAAGATTGTGAGGCGACATCATCTTCATTAGTTGCCGTATCAACTGATTTATATGTCCTCATTTCGCCGGGAATGTCATCTTGAATTTTGAAATTTAATTCATTTACCTCAGTGTTTTTGGCAGCCAGTATAGCTCGATCGCTCAACCAATCATGGAATAAGTAATTTTGAGCAACATTTGGAAACATTTTTTGAATGAGTTCATATTTTGTTTGCGTTAACTGACAAAAACTCTCAGGAAAGGTGATGCAGCCAGTCAGCACGTCTACAGGAAATTTGCCATTACCAATATCAATTAGTTGTTTAGAGAATATGTCTCCAGATTGATCATTTTGCAACATGACACGCATATTCTTGCTTAAATGTAATACCTTGACATGTTTCCACAAATTGGAGGGCTTTAAACACGCATTCAGTTCATCAGCTTGCGTTGAACGTGGAACCACTGGCAATGTTTGCCGAAAATCTCCTGATAATAAAATCATTGCGCCACCAAATTGGTTTTGGTTGTTCCGTAGATATTTTAAGGTTGTATCTAAAGCCTCTAAAGATTTTTTATGCGCCATCGTGCATTCATCCCACACTATTAGTTTACATTGCTGCAAAACCTTTGCCATTGCAGAATTCTTGGAAATGTTGCAGATTGGAGTTTCGTTGCTTTGCATATTCAATGGCAATTTTAAAGCTGAATGGGCTGTTCAACCGCCTTCAAGCAAAGTTGCTGCAATGCCTGACGAAGCAAGAGCAAGAGCAATTTCATTTTTTGAGCGAATTGTTGCCAATATTAAAGCAATCAAAAAGGTTTTTCCTGTACCACCAGGAGCGTCCAAGAGGTAAATCCCTCCAGTCCCATCATTTATTACTTTTATAAGAGTATGAAATACATACTTTTGTTCTTCGTTCAATAGTGGAAGATTTACTTGAATCAATTCTTTCAAAGTATTGAGATCATACGATTTTTCACGTTGTAACTCTTGATGAAAAGCATCGTACATTGGGCGAATGGGCGCGGCCATCCCCAATTGACATAATAGCTTGTTCGACATCATCAAACACATATCCTCAATGGAAATCAATGCTTCATTGTAAATTTCTTCACTTATTGGTAAATTTGGATTGCCTGTTCTATTGCGTATATTAAATAAAATATTCACACATATTATCTTTGTATGTTATCCATAAAGCAATTGGTTTTGATGGGAAGCATGTACATATGATAATGGAAAACAAAGTTCGTATTTGATGAGCTTTTGATGAAATTACAGCATCGTTGAGAGTTTGATCCCAATGTGCATCGTTTTCTAACAGTTGCAAACGATGACATGCTTCTCTGTAAGATCCACACAATTCACCATCAACTGTTCGTAAATGTTTGAATGATGTTGGGCCACGCACATTGACTAATAGCAACCGTAAATAAAAACATTCATCGTTGCTTGGATGAACGGAATAAATTCGACCTATTGCATCGGTTGAATATACACCTGGGTATCCTGGAACTGGTTTTCCTTGTTTCCTTCGCATAAATTTCTTTGTTGATTGATTCCAAGTATAATATTTTGGCATTTCAGAATATAGCAGTGTTTGTGCGAAATGATCATTTTGGAAAGTCTCGAAAAAACTGGTTAAGGTAGTTGATGGTGGCTGGAGAGCTCTCTGTACTGCATTATGAAGTGTGAAATACAATTTTGTCCATTTTCCAAGTGCACTGCTAATAACAACTATGGGGTGTCTTTCATGAATTGGAAAAGAAAAAATTCGCCAAAATGCTTCATTACTGCTAACATATCGGCCCATTTGGTATTGGGTTACTTCATCATTGGAATTCTCTGCACCAAATCCAATCACAGCCATATCACTTCCTTTGGTTACATATTTACATATGTACTTGATAGATTTTACTGAATGGCAAGATTCAACATTGATGTGTGCTTTGAAAGTTTTTGATAAGATCGGTGAATATGGAACAATCCAACGATTATCTATTTCAATATCTTGTTGATTTACTTTGACAATTGTTGATCTTCCATTGTCTGCTAGTGATCGCCGACGATAGAGTGGATAACCATCATTTCCAGTAATTGTTTCCGATATTAATGTCCGTGGATAGCGCTTTGAACATTTACCATCTACCATACACGGTGCATTTTGATTAAGTGTACCACATGGACCATGTATCATGTTTTTGATAACTACCTCATGCAAGCCAGGATCTACTTGTTTATTAGGGATTTCAGCTGATATGACTTCATCAACTCCATTTGGCCTAATTTTTCAACCAACCAAATCAAAATGTGTGCATGCGGCAATCCACGTTTCTGCCACTCTACAGAATACATTCAGCAGCGTGTCTCACCAAACACACAATGTTTCACAATTAAATCCATTAAAGATTTCAACTTTTGTCTGAAGACTCTTGCTGTAATGTCATGACGATCAATAGGTGATTGGCCAGGGAATAACGCTTGTTTAATTTCTATCCATTGAGGATTACATGTAAATGTAATGAACAAATCTGCTGTGCCATAATGCCGAACATAGGACATGGCATCTTGAGCATATTCATGCATATACCGAGGACTTCCAATTAAGTTTGCTTGAAGAATAGTCATCCGGCAAACATTCATCTTGATTGAGAAATCATAGCCATCTTCACCTTGCCAAAATATAATGGGATATTGCAGTGCATCATATGAGCGATGTGTTTCCTTAATACGTTGTAACTGATTATTTCGACGATGTAAAACAATATCACGTGACTCCAAATTTTCTCCAACTACAACAATGGCAACTTCATCGATAAAAACGTCCTGCATGTTGGCCCACAGGAGTTTTGTCTGCTCTGATAACAATTTTGTGATCATCAGATGGCATCATATCTATTTCACTTTTAAGTAATACAATCAATTGATTGTGTTCGCGAAATAAGTTTTGTAATTGTTCAACTATTGACCTTTTCACTGAATTGTTATGTGCACAACGTAGATTGATTTCTTGTGTAGAATTGCCCATAAAATAAATTTGCAAAAACTTATATTCGCTAGCTGGCATTGGTAACAAAGAACCTGCTCTGTGATATATTTGACCTTGTATCTGTAAAGTATTGTTAAAATGTATATGGGCTATAATAGTTATGATTAATAAACATACAACTGCAAATACTATTACGAACCTTAAAAGTTGGCATGAAATTTTTCCGAACTACTTTTGTTGCTCCAAATGAAGTCATTTGAAAGCAGTCGTTGTATTGTTGAATATTCTTTAAAAAGTGTATGGAATCTGTTCCTATTCCTAAAACCAATGAGTACAATGGCTCTGGAGGTGGAAGCAATGGTATCAATTTCACCTTTCCATTTGCGCAACACAATCCATTGGCTTCATTTTTGTATTTTAATGCCTTACAATATTGGCAAACTGAGTTCATAGGTCCAATAGCAACACAGTTGTAGGCACTGTAATCAACTGACATATCGTAACAGAAAGCAGCTCGATTCAAACTTGCAACATTATTAGTCGAATGTCGCGCTTCACGGGTCTGTCTTAACCGAATTCTTTCACGTTCATTGCGATCTTCACGTTCCTGTGCAGTACGATTAGATTGATAATTAATTTGATTAGTTGCATTTCGGGTTCTTCTGCCTAAATTTGTCCGCCGTCTTATAGGAGGCATATTTAGTATAAATGAGTGACAAAAACACAACACTTTATAAACGAGTCACAAACACACAACACTTAATTTTATAGAAATCTGTGGCTAGATGCACAGCAAAAAGACGTTTACATTTCAAGTGACATTTTACCACAGACAATTTATATTTTACCATTGACAATTTGTTTTTGAGTAATTTTACCATCTTATAAATATTGACATTAATATTTATACGATACTGACGTCACTCAATGTCTTTTCCCTCCCGAAACCTCTCCACTAACACTTAAACTTTATGTTATGGTATTAAAGTTCAAAATAACTATTATTATGAATCTTTTGTATGGGAGTATAGAAAAGTGTTGTTTTTAGACTTTTTTAGGCAATTTTTTACATTTTTCTCTCCGTAAGAACCATCCTCTTACTTCAAGGAATATTCAAAAAAAAAAATTAGCGAAGTCGGTTCAGCTGCTCTCGAGATTTACGCTTAGCAACACATTCAGCGATTCATTTTTATATAATAGAAGAGAATAAGATATACAGAATTAATATATATATATATATATATATATATATATATATATATATATATATGCAATACGGTTGTTTTTCCGGATGATCTCTGGCGTCTGCTGCTGTTGTCTCTGACTCCTGTCACTACGTAGACGACGTTTCGGCAGAAGTTCCATTGGCCATCTTCAGGTTTTATCGCTTTCACTGCTTAACTTGAAATTGATAGTCAAACTAGAGAACACTCAGCTGTCTTTAAAAAAGGCAGGGAGAACAACGGATTAACGTTTGTAATGGAACAAACAATATCAACAAACTGTGAGTATAATATTTGTGACTATAAAAAAGCGTATGATTCTGTGAAAAGAACCAAAGCAATTAGAGTAATGAAGGAGTTTGCAATACTTTCGAAGTAACAGAAATTAACGGCTATGGCAGTAAGAAGAGCGACTTGCAAACTGAGAATGAAAGGTGGAAAATTAAGGAACATTATGCTCATAATAGAATAGCTTGTGTGATAAACTACTTAACGAAGGCAGACCAATTATCAAGAACTTCAAAATTCAGATTGTACAATATCATAATAAATCCAACAGCGATATATAGATGCGAAACATGTAAAAGCTACATTTTTATACCTTCTTTAATCCGCCTGTAATGTTTAATTATTTTGCAAAGTATCGGTCTGTAGTTTTAAAACTTTACTGTTTAGTCAATTTTCATTTACTACAATCATTCACAACGTTCTTGTTTTATGAGGTTATGTTTAAACTGGGTAGTGCCAGAGCGAAATGAAACTATGGTTTATCAATTTAAGTTTTTACGGAATTAACCTACAAACAGCACATCAATACTTAAAAATTTTGGTTGTGTCCAATATTGTTTTTGATTAATTTGTTAATGTTGCCTATTTATTGTGCATATTTGACATAAATTATCTACAGCCATATAAGCGAGAAACTGCACGGAAAAAGAAATTTAAACGCAAACTAAGCTATTTTGTTATTTTGAAAATTTGACATTGAATTACTAATTAAAATCTACTAAATGGATTCATGTTACTAAAATTTCAGTTTAAATAACTAAGCTACAAGTTACAATCTGTTAAACTTGACTAGCGAGATAAAGCGGATTACGACTAGTTAAGTATCACTATTTTGCATAATTTGTAAATAACATAAGATATCTTTTTATAAAATAATCTCACTAATTAAATTCAATAATGATGAATTTTTTTTTATTTTGGAAATGCACATATTTTAAGTTAAATTAGCAGTATCAAACTTATGGGCTAATATTGCGTATAACTTTTCGATAAAGCCTATTACGACCAGCTATGTATACAAAGATTTTGCATAATTTGTAAATAACATAAAAAATATTATTATACATGAACACATTTCTTGTCTCATAATTTAATTGCCAATAGCGTGGAAGAACAAATTCGAATCAATCGTCACAAGATAATATTATAAATTTTTTAATGTGGCAAATAAAACTGTTTTAGGTGAAATTAACACTAACACATTTATGGACTAGTATTCGCGTGTAGCTTGACTAACGATTTAAAGCCGATTAGTTAAGTATACTACATTTTATGTAATTCGTAAATAACATCAAATATATTCTTATAAATAAATAAATTTTTTAGCTCATAATTTTTTATTGCTTGATACTGCTGATTGCATTAAAAAGGAACAAATTGGGAAGTTTCAATATTGAAAATCACAAAGCAAAATGTTCTTGTTATTGTTAAATTACAATATTGATCTTACACCAATTTTTTTCTCTAAACTGTTTTATAAATTAGATTATGTACTTTAATTACAAAAGAAAAAAATTATCCGTAACACATAGACACAATTCACAGGAATCAAAACAAACATGAGATTAAAGGACAACTCTCCCACAACGGTTATATTTAAGACCTCTATGCACACACAAACTGGTACTATGGTGTTAAATCCTGATTTTCCAACCTACATATACATACAGGGTGCGGCATTAGTGCGTCGAAGTGCGATATATCCATTATTAAAGGAGATATCAAGAGAAGTTATTTACAAAAATTATAGACAACTTCAAACTTCACATTACAAAATTATTTTCGTATTTACATGATGTTACATATTACCAGGGTGAACCAAACATACTTTTTTTTTAAATGGGACACACTATATATTATTTCAAATTTAGATTAAGCTCATGTCCCCCATACTTCCAACATAGAGTTTCATTACGTTATACAGGGTATTTCAAAGTTATGGTCAATTGTACACGAAAATCATTCTTATTTCAACGTCCTATATACCCTAGACAGAACACCCTAATAATGATTTTTTCCAGGCATAACTTTTTGACATTGGTAAAGTGCCGTTTCTTTATTATTGCACCAATTGAATATAAAGGGAGCCAAAACTCGAACACATGATTTTGTCAATTTTTTCAGATGAATCACCGTGTATTTTATTTTAAAATGTAAAAATACACTTTATGTTCTTTTATTTTTATTAATCACTCTATAGCTAAAATCGTGAATTTTTGAGATATTTTGAATTTAATAACAGAAAGAGATTTTTTTTTAAATTCTATTATAACAAGTTAGCCGTGGACAAATAAAAGTGTGAAATTATTATAAAAAATTCAAAAAACATCGGTGATTAAGACAAAATTCTTATAAAATTAATTAATTTCATAATAAATGCTCAAAATGTCCACCGAAAACATCAATATAGCATTGCAGTCGATCTTAAAATTCTGGACTGGCATTTCTTAACATTTCTACATTAATACTCTGGAATGCTTCTCGTGTTCTATTCTTCATTTCATCTTGTGTGGTTACAGGTATTTGATTCACACGGTTTTTCACATAACCCCACTTGAAGAAGTCAATTTTACTTAACTCTAGTGAACGAGCTGGCCATGCAATGGGCCCCCCTCTTCCCACGCATCTTCCAGGAAAATGGGTATTAAAATGATTATGAATTAATCTAGTGTGATGTACCGGAGCTTCATCGTGTAACAACCACATTCTTTGACGAATGTTAAGAGGAACGTTTGCCAACAGTAACGGCAAATGATTTTCTAAAAAGTCCAAATAAACCTGAACATTCACTGTTTCATCGAAAAAATGTGGTCTAATTACATGATTTCCAACTATACCACCCCAAATATTCAAAGACCACCTAGTTTGACTATGAGTTGAGAAGATAGGGATTACTAGTCGAATAATAATGAAAATTGTGTCTATTCACGGTTTCATTTTTATGAAACGTGGTTTCGTCTCCAAGGAGGACAAAATCAAAGATATCCGCCTGATTGTGAATTTGTTGTTAAGCGCATTTACAAAAAGCAACCCTTCTGGCATAGTAATCTTTGAGTAACTCTTGATGCAACTGGATGTGGTATGAATGCATCTTATTTTTACGCAGTATTATTCAGGCGGACCTGTCACTAATATGCTGACGCGAAATTTCACATGTACTAACATGTGGATTATGCGTAACTTCAAGCATCACGTTAAATTCATTTTCCTCGTTAAGTACAAGTTTTCCTTTTTTTCATAAACTACTGAACCCGTACGATTAAAATGATCTACCAACCTTTCCAACGTTATTTTCTCGGGTTGTCTTCGTGCGGGATATCTCTCTTTGTAAATTCTTTGTGCTAATAAACAATTTTTCATACATTCTCCCAGTACCCATACCATGTCTGTTAATTCCTTAACAGGAAAGTTCATTTCAAATAGTATTTAAGTGTTTACAAATTAATAAACACTACACAATCTCAAAGAAGTTTATTAATTGACAAGCTACTAATTATTACTGAATAATATTTATCTGTCATTTGTTCACGGCTAACTTGTTATAATAGAAATTGTTAAAAAAAGCTTTCTGTTATTAAACTGAGAATATAATGCACATGTCACATGATACATTTTTGATTACTTTCATTGGTTAAAATACCAAAACAAAATCGCAGATTACTGTCAAAGTGACAACTGTAATATTTACTATCAAAGTGACAGATCGTTTAAAATTGTAAACTTTAAAAAATATATTTTCTGTTAACGTTCATTATATTCTCTTACCAAATATAACACGTGTTATGATTAATAATCGATGATACCACTCTTTAAAACCTGTAGAAAATTGAACTCGTGCATCGCACTCGTTCAAATTTCATCGGTTTCGAGCTATCATCGATGATAATCATAAAACTAGCTATACTATCCCCTAAAATATCTCAGAAATTAACGATTTTAGCTATAGAGAGTGCCTAATAAAAATAAAAGAACATAAAGTATATCTTCACTTTTTAAAATAAAATACAGGGTGATTCATTTGAAAAGACTGATAAAATCATGTATTCGAGTTTTGGCTCCCTCTATATTCAATTGGTGCAATAATAAAGAAATATCACTTTCTCGTAACACTGTACCAACGTCAAAAAGTTATGCCTGGAAAGAATTATTGTTAGGTTGTTCTGTATTATATATATATATATATATATATATATATATATATATATATATATATATGTATTTGTGGGGCGAATACCTTGTCTATATCATGACCATGACATAACATCCACTGATATAAAACAACTGTAATCACTCCTAAAGGCGTATATGTTGGTCCCTAAGGTGTAAAATTATAAAATCAGAATATAGAGCATATTGAAAGCAAACCACAACTTCATACATTATAGAAAATATCTGCGGTGGAACGCCCACACGACCTTCCAACGTACAAAATGTTAATTACGAAAATAGGCAACATTGAAACAAAACCATAATTTGTTTACCAATATATGGTTGCATTGCATTAATAGGAAATATTTGGTGTGGAACACCACATGACCTACCAACCTACAAAATGGAAATTAAAGGAAATGAAATAATCTTGATAACATTTTTTTAGGATAATTATGCAACTTCTTGTTCATTACGAAAATAGGCAACACTGTGAAGGCAAAAACAATAATCTATATCCAACAGATGTTTAAAACTTCATGTCTGACAGAGGTTAATAGACATCTAGATGCTAATTTAAAAAATGAAAAAAAAAATAAAACAATTTTGATTATAATTTTTTTAGGGTAACTATGCAACCTCTTTTTTATACGTTCATAACGAAAACAGAATAACGTTTAATACTTCATGTCAGATAGAGATTAATACATTATCCTCGCCAGGCGGGTTTAGGGAAGGGTAGGCAACAGTGAGACGTTTTTTGCTTAAAGCAGTATGAGTAGGTAATGGATAAATAATAACTGTAAATAAGGATGGCATGTTATACAGTCATGGATTATCTATCAGAAATCATGTGCTAGCTTTAATAAATAAACACAACAATTGTATTATAAACATAAAAAAAATATTGTAAATCGTCTCACTGTATACCACACAGTCGGGTACAGTGAGACACTTAATATAACGGTAAAAAATAAACTAATATACGAAACTGTAAATAGAACGGTAACAAATGAAGTAATATTTGAAAATTGTAATAATTAACGTATATTAATATTATCGAAATCAACAGAGAAACATAGATATCTGCTTAACCGTTTCGTCTACATCCTAATCGGTGCGGGTAATAGCATGATAATGTCAGACAAGTTCACCATGGCAACATCTGGAATATCAAGGAAACTAAACCCATTTAGTTTGTCTCGTTTGCGTAGAAAAGAGACTTGATAATCTCCTGTTGCATCTTTATTTGAAGATATTTGAATTACATAATGCACTTGATTCTGACACGGAACAACAACATAACATTTACAGCAGGCTTTATGTCTAATTGTTCAATTTCCGAAAACGATTCCGACCCATTAGAACCATTTAAAAGTACCTAAAATTGAATATTTTTAAGAAAAATATCACAAATGCTTAAACAACTTTATGTTATTCAGAACTCTCATTACTTTTGCCATTTCTTCTTAGTTACTTGTTGTTCGTTGAAAACAGGTCCTTGGTTACCTTATGTTTTTTTTGTTCCATTTCTTTTTATTTTTTTAATTCTCTTTGTAACGCCAATTCAGCAATAAGTGTTTTTGCAGCAGTATCTGTCATAAAAGCACTTTTTCCTCGTTTACGACCTTTATCTGTTTGTTTTCTTGGTAAGGCCTTAGGATGCCTCCTGAATGCTTTAGGAGAAATGAAAATATTTCCTTCTTGTGGCATTAGTGGAAATGAGTTCTGCGGATGTTGAAGCTATTCCTGGAACTTTTAAATGTGCAGAAGGGCGCAATACATCTGCGTGAAATCAAGGTGGTTGAGGGCGATCTCTAACGGAGGAAGTCAAAAAGTCTGAATCTGTAAAAACGTCTCTGTTAAGAGGGAAAACTCCCAATTTTTAAACCCTGCACTGATGTTAGATGGAGTGTTTCACCGAAACATTCAGCTACTTGATACATTGTTAGGGGAATGCCAGGATGGGCAAGGAGCCAGTTATTAACAGCTTCATTATAATACGCTTTTAGAGGTGCGTAAATAGAGGTGCACAGGTTGGGTCTTATGACTGGCGTGGGGAGGTATAGTCGGAAGTGTTACTCCATTTTCCTTGGCTATATTTAACGCTGTTATGCTTATGTGAGATTCATGGTTATCGCGTATAACTAAGGTTTAATTTTCTTTGCTGCTGCTGTTATATTTTACAAAGTGACTTAATACTTCAGGAAACTCCGCTGTCATCCATTCAGATGGATTAGCAAGCCCAAATGTTTTCTGGGGAATACGAGCACAGGAGGAATAAACGTATCTGCTCCTGAAATAAATACCACAGCAATTATTAGTTGCCCTCGTTCAACGCTAATGCATTTACTTCTTGACGACAACTTGTTTAGGTTTCTGCACAGTTGTCAGTCCTATTTCGTCAAAATTATATATACGAGAACCATCTGTGGTAGCCTTTCGAAGACCTTTTTTAAATTATCAAAAAAACATGTCAATGTTGTGTTTATTAAATGAGGTTAGTCTCGATAGACTACACGCTTCAGGTGTTTTAATGCTTAAGTTGCCGTTACGATGCTAAAATTCTCTTAGCCAGTCTTTACCCGCACTTTTGTACTTTTTCCAAGCATCAAGTACCTTTAACTGATTTATTAGCGCCATTTCTTATGCCAATTTTCTCAACTCCTTTGTTGACAAACCGTAAGCCATTGTACTACATTCTTCAAGATACTCAGCAAGGTCTTGTTCTTGTTTTGTAGTAAACATTTTACGAACGTCGTAATGTGGTATGGTTCTTATATTACCCTCCGGACATAATTTTGCCTTCTTAACGTACGTAGCATTTGAAATGGAATATTTGTTTCTTTTGATGCTTCTCGAATGGATATTTTTTGTTCCATAACTAAATTAATACCTGCAGCCATTTTCTCAGCTGACGTTTTCCCAATTTTTCGTTGTATGTCTCTTGGCCTTCCCATTTTCAGAGAAAACTTATAAGACTTAATATATATGGTACACAGTGAGACACCGTCTCACTGTGTACTACCTTGTAGTATCTCAGTATGTACATTTGCAGGTAAAAATTAAAATCGCTGCCAAATATTTGAATATAATAATAATCACTTTTAAACTAAACATACATTTAGTTTGAAACGTTGGCTTTAAATGTACTTACCCAATAAATTTTCAAAAGTATTTTCTGACACACCAGAAGGTCTTCAAAGTCAACCAGTACGTAACTTTCAATGTAAAAAAACTGCCAGTTGACCACCTCACGATATCGATTGAACATCAACTAACAGAAGCAAAGCCAAGTGATTGTCTATATAAAAGTTAAGTTACGGTGCTGTCAAACCTCAAAAATCTCAAACTGTCTAAGACAAAATGGAGGTGAGTCACTGTGTACGCCGTCTCACTGTAGCCTACCCTCCCCTACTGCATACAATCATATGGTGTAATATGGAAAACATGATTAGTTAATATACTCCGAGATCGCAGCATTTAAAGCTGCAGAATTCTAAAATACAATTACTTATTTATTGTGATCTATTTTGTAAAAATTAGAACTAATTTGAAGTGTGTAATAAATGGTGATTAAAAGAAGTAAATGTAGGAAATGAAGCAACAGTCAAAGGATAAACAAACAAGTGGAGGTTATGTAGTATTAGTCAAATTAGAATTAAATTCGTATACATATAAAACAAATTGATTTCGCGTTTATAAGTTTACTCATTCTACTACATTAGCTGATTCAATACCGTATGTCGATTTCGTCAAATCCACTTACGAATGTTCACCATCCTTATTTAATTCACTGTTTTATATGAGATGACAGTATAAACAAATTATAAATACACATATATATATATATATATATATATATATATATATATATATATACATACAGGGTTTTCCACGGTAGGCGTTCGTTAGAAGTTTATGTGGTTAGAAACAATTTAGAAATCTGACTTTTTGGACTTAAGGGTTATTTAAGATTCTGTTTCATTCTAAAATATTTTCAAGGTCATGTTACTTCCGGTTATACCGGAAGTCGCCACTAACTTGCTTATTTTAAATGGAACACCCTGTATATTATTTTATCTTGACAAAATTTTAGGGTAAATCTTATAAGGGTTTCCTATACCTTTTTTAACTGTTTCTTAGATATCTTGATTTTTTCAAAAATTTTGAAAGAAGTAACCCTATTTTCAACACTGCTTGTCTTACTTATTTTTGACTGATGGAAAGTGCTTCTGGAGTAGACAGAAGCATAAGAACTATACTTTTGAAATACTCATTGACAATTGATTTATTGCATACATGGTGTTCAAAATTTGATGAACTATTAAACAATTTTCAAAGTTGAAAAGCTTTGTTAATTCAAATGTGACACCCTGTATATTATTGGATGAATAGATGCAGCATTTAGTTATGCATCATTTGGCTATAACATTACCTATACCTATTATCGACAATTTTCTTGTTAATTAATATTTTCTACTTTAATGTGGTTTTTGATAGAAACTGAAATGTTTTTGAAAAATAAAATGAACTTAATTCAAACTACACAAATTCTATTTTATTAAAACAATGAAATAAAACAAGAAGATAACAAAATTGAGAGCACAATAAGAAATGAAAAACATAAAACAATTATTTGAACATAACTAGAAGAAAAGTGATAAAAAAGATAAAATGAATCATTACAAATGTTCCACATGACCGCCAATTTGATTTAAGCATTTTATAACTCTATCATATACTCCTTGTGAAATAGATCGCCGAATTTCGTGTGGACACATACTATTGAATGCATTGTGAACACGATTTAGCAATCCCTCTCTAGTTTGAACTGGCCTAGGGTACACTAATTCTTTTATATGACCCCAGAGGTAAAAGTCCAGGGGGTCAAATCGGGTGATCTCGGTGGCCAGTTCCAAGGTCCTTGTGGGCCAATCCACCGATCTTCAAACATCAATGTCAACTGTTGATGTACAGCTATAGTGGAATGTGCGGGAGCACCATCCAGCTGATACCAACTGTTTGCCCTGTCACATGCAGGTAGAGTATTTAGAAAATCCATAACAAATCCACGGAGAATTTCAAGATATCTCGCCCCATTCAAATTTTCATCGTACACTTAATATGCCACTCTATTATCCATAACTAAACAAAAAACGTTAAAACTAAATTGGAACTGATGATTACATTCTCTTGTTACATGAGGATTATCTTGTGCCCAGTAGTGATTATTTCGGCGATTGAAAATTCTTTCTCTACAGAATTTTGATTCATCGGTCCAAATAATGTTGTGAAGAAATCTCGGATATTCGGTCATTTGTACAAGAATAAATTCACAAAAGTTGACACGTCGTGCCTGATCACCAAGATGTAATCCTTGCACAGTTTTTACCGAAAAAGGATGCATTTTATACTTCTTTAATATTCTGTGGATTGATGTTTGTGAAATATCCAAATCCAGTGCAGCTGCTGTAATTGAAGTTCGTGGATAAGCGTGAAAATAAGCTAACACGTTCACCTCGTTACCTTCATTATCTATTACTGGCTTTAAATGCGTTCGAGTTGCCCTTATACTTCCAGTTGCAATAAATCGAGCTTCAATTCTTGCAAATTTTCCAGGTGTCATTAGTGGTAGGTGTGGATACCGTTCGTTAAACAACCTGTATGTTCGCCTAACAATTCGTCCACATTCACCATGCGTGTAAAACAAATTTAATAAATCATTGTTAGAATATTCTTGAATACATTCCATTGCTCAAAGAAAAAGTATCAGGTAATAAGAATTTCTGACTAGAAATGTAATATACCGAGGGAGAAAACAGTTATAGAGCTTTAAATGTGGACATAGGGCTTCTGGTGGCGTTCTCTGGAAGATACATCAAAACTATGATCAAATGTGGATTTCTCATCATAGAAAACCTATAAGTACCAAATTTCATGCAAATTCTGTTATTATTAACATAGATATTTAAAAAAGAGTTTAAAAAATAATAATTTTGACACCCTGTATTTCGGAAACTATCAACTTTTGGACTAAAGTAAATTTAGCTAGATCCTTATATTTTACTCTCAGGAATTTGTCATAGTATTTTGCACAGACCTTTGAGAGACACCCTGTATATAAATTTGCATTCGAACTGACATACTGAAAAGAAATAAACCGCCATTTGACACTTTTTCGGGTGTCGCTTTGGGGAGTGCACATAGTGAGATTGATAGCCGAGAAACAATTTGATAAACGTTTATCAAACTGTTATATTAATAGCAGGCTTATGTTTATGGTTTGAATTTTTCAAATTTCACAAAATAGTTTCAACACCTTTAACAATTTTAATTGATAATATTATTACTGGCGAAGATAACTCTAACTGTTATCGAAACGTTTAGGTTGTATAACTTTAATACACAAATACACCATTTGAAAAACCAAATAAAGGACATATACATGTTAATACAATTTTACATATTAAATTCAAAAATTTGAAAGTGATAGCTCCAAAATTAAAAATCGACCTTTGGATTTTTTGCAAAACCTGTTATTTTTCTTTTTAAACTCGACATTTGAGATGTTACGTAAATTGTAGCCACGCATCATGACGTCTACACACACTTAACTTAAAAGGTTTAGCAATGTTAATTTTGTAATGTTTTACACATTTTTCTTAAAGAAATCACAGTATAAGATTTTCAAAATAGAATGAATGACCTAAATCGATTAACCATACTATAAACAGAAATTTTCTGCTCACAATACATAAGTTTCTTAGATACAAAGGGAGGATTTCATTCTGTTGCAACTTTCTATTACTAACACAACTAAAAGATTGGAAGTAACATCAAAAATGATTATCTAATTCTTTATTTTAATATCAGGAAATATATATCCTTTATAATCGAAAACCCATTAATCAGAACATTTTAGAAACATATTAAAAGTGGAATTAATTTTTTTAATTAGATATTTAGAAAAGTAAATTAGGATAATATGCTAATTATACCACTAGCCCAAGGTTTTGCTGATAAATGAAATTATGTCTACAAATATGAACCTTACGATTAAAGCTTTTTATATAAAAAATTGATTAATGCCAATATTTCTCGTTACAATAGAAAGAAAAATCAAAACAGAACTCATTTTTCAAAATCCTTTATAAATAGATGATAGATTTAACAAATATTAAACGACATAAATCATGTAAAAGGCATATAATACATGTATTAACATGGATTTTAAGAGGATCAGCGGTAAATTTTATGCCAAAGGGATAGGGAGTATTGTTCGTTGAAGAGGTGTTGTGACGTGTTCGCAAAGGGCTCACTGTATTGTTAAGAGGGATCATGCGGCCGATCGGAACTGATATATCGATGTATCGATGGGTATTAGTGCGTTTTGGCTTCTATATCTCTGTTTGCTAGTCGCTAATACAGGTACAGACTCTTTTGTTACTCAAGTGTACATTGTTAGAAGGAGATTTAACAATGTCGACATCTATCTTTTGACATTTCCATTTAAGCTACATCTTTAACAGGAAATTTATTGCATTTGCGGTTACGTTTTAGTATACATTGGTAATTACTGATCCGTGTGTCGTTGATGTATTATAAAATAGGTTTAGAATAAATATTGTGCGTGCAATGAAGACATTAAAAACGTTTGAAAATCTCTTTTTAATTAAACACCATCGAAGATCTACGAGAGAACGCGATAATTACTTCGGTTGAAGTACAAAAATTATAGTGCTGATGTTTTTTTTTAGAATTTATAATGTTTTATATATGCAAAAGTATAATTATTTTGGTTGTAATATGTATTATAAACCGCTTAAAGTAATTCCTATAAATTTACGTTTATACTGGGATACCTTAGGTTATGCCTTTATGGTAGCAAACGACTTTAAAATTGTTATTCTAATGGACTCCTTTTTACAAGGTTTGTATAATTTATAAGTAACACATACAAAAAGATTAATTCAATTAGTACACTAATTAGACCAACGCGATGAAATTTTAATTGAAATTTAAAGGTTAACAGCTTATATATTAATATGGCTAATAATTTTATGCAATTATTTAATAAATTTAAATACATTTAAAGAATTCAATTTATTGTTTCGTTGTAACTAAGATTGAGTTTTATGCATTTTTAATTTACATTATTCCTTACATCATCTTCATTAGCTGATTTACTATTGTAGTATCTTCAGAAAAAATTACAAATTACTCTGTTTCAGCGGTATTTAGACAAAGTTTGATTCCTTAAATAGAATCAAGGATTTTGAGAACAATTGTGAACACAGGGTGTATTTTAAAATCACCGACAAACGAAAAATGGTAGATATTAAATTAAAATTTGGTGTACCTTAATTTTTCACTAATTGCAATTAACCCTTGTGTGCATAACCGGGTACCCGGGTCTCCACCACGTCTTATTCTTATGTAAGTCGATAAATAATCAAAATGTCGCGATGCGTTATTCAACTCAATTCAAAGTAAATGATGCATCGAGGTTTGTTAAAAAAAAATTGTGAGTCAAGAATAATCGAATCTAAGGTAAACATACGTCGCGGGCATAACCGTGTACCCGGGTAACCACCACGAAAAAAGTTGGATTGTTATTGTTTATCATAATTTTTTATAGATGAATTTGATTATTTACGTGATTTATGTTGCATAATAATAAAATATACAAATAATTAATAAAAATAACATTATTTATTTATTACATTCATGACATTTAGCGAAAGTTGTTGCATGTTCATCACAGACAGACTGATTACATTGACAGCGGGTTTTCCGTGTTTTCCTTCTCTTTTTAATTGTTTTTTTGTAGCAAATGTGGCAGGTACCAGTTACTTTCTTCCTTCCTGACGCATCTCGTGCAACTGACGGACATGGAAGATCCTCCACAGGATCTATAAGCCACCCGATCATACTTTCAATAGCGATCTTTGTGTTATAGTGTCACATCATTTGAAGATTTCTAGATACATTTAAAGAATTCAATTTATTGTTTCGTTGTTATTAAGATCGAGTTTTATTCATTTTTAATTTACATTATTCCTTACATAATTTTCATTAGCTGATTTACTATTGTAGTATCTTCAGAAAAAAATTACAAATTACTCTGTTTCAACGGTATTTAGACAAAGTTTGATTCCTTAAATAGAATCAAGGATTTTGAGAACAATTGTGAACACAGGGTGTATTTTAAAATCACCGACAAACGAAAAATGGTAGATATTAAATTGAAATTTGGTGTACCTTAATTTTTCACTAATTGCAATTAACCCTTGTGTGCAAAACCGGGTACCCGGGTCTCCACCACGTCTTATTCTTATGTAAGTCGATAAATAATCAAAACTTCGCGATGCGTTATTCAACTAAATTCAAAGCAAATGATGCATTTAGGTTTGTTAAAAAAACGTTTTGAGTCAAGAATAATCGAATCTAAGGTAAACATACGTCGCGGGCATAACCGGGTACCCGGGTAACCACCACGAAAAAAATTGGATTGTTATTGTTTATCATAATTTTTTATAGATGAATTTGATTATTTAAATTATTTATGTTGCATAATAATAAAATATACAAATAATTAATAAAATAGCATTATTTATTTATTACATTCATGACATTTAGCGAAAGTTGTTGCATGTTCATCACAGACAGGCTGATTACATTGACAGCAGGTTTTCCGTGTTTTCCATCTCTTTTTAATTGTTTTTTTGTAGCATATGTGGTAGGTAACAGTTACTTTCTTCCTTCCTGATGCACCTCGTGCAACTGACGAACATGGAAGATCTTCCACAGGATCTATAAGCCACCCGATCATTCTTTCAATAGCGATCTTTGTGTTATGGTGTCACATCATTTGAAGATTTCTAGATACATTTAAAGAATTCACTTTATTGATTCGTTGTTACTAAGATTGAGTTTTATTCATTTTTAATCTACATTATTCCTAACATCATTTTCATTAGTTGATTTACTATTGTAGTATCTTCAAAAAAAAAATTACAAGTTACTCTGTTTCAACGGTATTTAGACAAAGCTTGATTCCTTAAATAGAATCAAGGATTTTGAGAACAATTGTGAACACAGGGTGTATTTTAAGATCACCGACAAACGAAAAATGGTAGATATTAAACTGTAATTTGGTGTACCTTAGTCTTTCACTAATTGCAATTAACCCTTGTGTGCATAACCGGGTACCCGGGTCTCCACTACGTCTTATTCTTATGTAAGTCGATAAATAATCAAAACTTCGCGATGCGTTATTCAACTCAATTCAAAGCAAATGATGCATAGAGGTTTGTTAAAAAATTAAAAAAATTTTTTGAGTCAAGAATAATCGAATCTAAGGTAAACATACGTCGCGGGCATAACCGGGTACCCGGGTAACCAACACGAAAAAAATTGGATTGTTATTGTTTATCATAATTTTTTATAGATGAATTTGATTATTTACGTGATTTATGTTGCATAATAATAAAATATACAAATAAATAATAAAAATAACATTATTTATTTATTTACATGGAAGGTCTTCCACAGCATCTATAAGCCACCCAATCATACTTTCCATAGCGATCTTTGTGTTATAGTGTCACATCATTTGAAGATTTCTAGATACATTTAAAGAATTCAATTTATCGTTTCGTTGTTATTAAGATTGAGTTTTATTCATTTTTAATCTACATTATTCCTTACATCATTTTCATTAGCTGATTTACTATTGTAGTATCTCCAGAAAAAAATTACAAATTACTCTGTTTCAACGGTATTTAGACAAAGTTTGATTCCTTAAATAGATTCAAGGATTTTAAGAACAATTGTGAACACAGGGTGTATTTTAAAATCACCGACAAACGAAAAATGGTGGATATTAAATTGAAATTTGGTGTACCTTAATTTTTCACTAATTGTAATTAACCCTTGTGTGCATAACCGGGTACCCGGGTCTCCACCACGTCTTATTCTTATGTAAGTCGATAAATAATCAAAACTTCGCGATGCGTTATTCAACTCAATTCAAAGTAAATGATGCGTTGAGGTTTGTTAAAAAAATTTTCTGAGTCAAAAATAATCGAATCTAAAGTCAACATACGTCGCGGGTATAACCGGGTACCCGGGTAACCACCACGAAAAAAATTGGATTGTTATTGTTTATCATAATTTTTTATAGATCAATTTGATTATTTACATGATTTATGTTGCATAATAATAAAATAGATAAATAATTAATAAAAATGACATTATTTATTTATTACATTCATGACATTTAGCGAAAGTTGTTGCATGTTCATTACAGACAGGCTGATTACATTGACAGCAGGTTTTCCGTGTTTCCTTCTCTTTTTAATTGTTTTTTTGTAGCAAATGTAGCAGGTACCAATTACTCTATTACTTTCTGATGCATCTCGTGCAACTGACGGACATGGAAGATCCTCCACAGGATCTATAAGCCACCCGATCATACTTTCTACAGCGATCTTTGTGTTATAGTGTCACATCATTTGAAGATTTCTAGATCGATTCTATCTTCGTAGTTGCGAGTTCCTTGCTCAATTGGCGCATAAATGGACATCTCTGGATAGTTTTTCTCGGCATCATCTTATTATTTTCATAATAAATTAGATAGGAAGCGAGTGAGCTAATGTCTAAAGTGTTGAAAAACATGACCAGCGGCCATCTCAGAGTGCGACGTTGTGTTGTGTATCTTGTAATCATCTGATCCATTGTGTCGACGCCCGAATTATATTTATAGCAGAATTACCGCCTTATTCTTCTTCGACATGTACGAGCACATTGTAACTTTCTCGTGGAATCCAGATACAGTGGAGTATACTTCTCTCGTTTTATTCGGAGCCATCACATTTGGGATACAGGGCTTACTCTTCTTCAAAGTTCCGACTAAAGTTAGATTCCATGAGAGCAAAAGATAACGTTATGAAATAATTATCCATACAAATATTTCGACCACTGTCTTTGTACGCAACTGAAAGTTCTTTTACCACCCTCTCGAATGTTATTTATTTTGCCAGTGTAAATTATGCCGCGCAAGGGGTAGGCATTTTTTGCATCGCAAATCCACCAAATCTTGATACCATATTTGGCCGGCTTCGAAGGAAAGTACCGCGAAAAGGATAAAGTTGTTCATCTATCGTTAAATTATCTGTCGGATTGTACATCTGAGATAAATTTATGTTAAGCATGGTCTAGGTATCACGGATAGGAGCTGCCTTATCTTCTCTTACGCATTGTCGGCGTGTATTGCCTTGTATGATCAGTATTAGAGTTATTCACACCAGAGCAAATCAAAATGGCAATGAACGAGTACATTTCTTGTATAGTAACAGGCTTCCATTCGAACTGCGAATTTGGATGCACTTGATTGAATGCTGCATGGATTGACGCAGCCTTTTTATCGTATGTCTACTGATAATATTCACCATATCTACTGTGAATATTTTCTTGCAAGTGTCGCTGATTGAAAGTGTCTCGGTACTTCTACAAGGATCACTTCCTGGCGTATAATATTGTTAGACGCACTCTTATATTGAGGAGGCGTTGTTTTACTCCACAAAGTTTTGCCTTTGGCTGTGTAGGAGTTTTGTGTTTCTCCTAAAAAAATATATATTATTTATTATTTGTATAATTTATTATATGTATTTCATTTTTCAAATAACTGTACATTGGAAAGGTAAGTTACCTGCTTGTGCTGCAGCTGCCGCTTCAACCTCAGCCGCACTTTCACTGCTTTCACCTTCAATCTCTTCTTCTTCGCCATATAAAAATCAAACTTTCATATTAGACTGTACTCTATAGATTAAAAATAATAATTTATAAGTTACCTATATTATCATTAATGCCATCACTATCAGAAGCTGGTGTATTATCTGAAAACCAGTCTTCGTCTTCGCTGTAAGACTTCACGTTAGACTCATTACATTCCTCCTCCAATAACGCGTTGAAATAAACTCGCCTCTCTTCAAAATTTAATCTTGAATCAAATTCATGCATTATATAGATTTTCAATAAAATGATAGAAAGAGGAACACGTTTCACACTGACCTGACGCTCATTTGCTCAGTTTTTCCTCCTAGGCGTAAGAGAGGGGGCTAGACCGTTAGGATTCAAAACTTTGGATTCTTTCGTAGGAGCTACAGCGGCTCAATTGATTTAAAAATACCTCTATCGCCCGTTTTTGGTGTAAATATATTGAAATAAACGTTAAGGAGACATTTATGATTGCATAAATATTCGAAAAATTAAAAAAAGCGAGGTGGGTACCCGAGTACCCGGTTATGCAACAAAGTGGGTAAAGTTGGTTATGCGCACAAGGGTTAATCCGGTGAATTTCAGTTAGTTGGCTCCACCCAGTGGCGTAGAATGTGTTGAATCACCACTTAAAACAAAAGAATAACGTATGCATCCCTGCTTTTTTGGTAAAAAGATTACTATTTCAGACTCACCATTTTATTTTGAAACTAAAATCATACCTGATATTTTTTCAAATTAGCCCTTAGTTTTTGGGGTTGATATAAAAGACGACACAATTCAAGAAAAAATAATTGTTTTATTTTAGGAAGAAATAAAGCAATTACTTATTAAACAAAAAAAACACACTAATTGCAATTATTCCGGTGAATCTCAGTTAACTGGCTCCATTCAGTGGTGTCGAATGTGTTGAAGTCACCACTTAAAACAAAAGAAAAGCGCATACCTTACGCTTTTAGACTCACCATTTCATTTTGAAACTAAAATCATACTTGATATTTTTTCGAATTAGCACTCAGTTTTTAAGATATTTGCAACAACACAAACGACGACAGAATTGACCAAAAATATATTAAATAAGCGCATCAGAGATTGCTTTTGCATTTGACATTTACCTTTTAAGTGTCAAATAGTTGTTGAATTTAATTGTCTTCTGGTTATTGTTATTGTCTAATTATTGTAAAAAAAAGATGAATTATTGTATTCGAGACTTGTGTTATGGTGCTACTAAGTGTAATGCTCGTGCAGCTGCTCGGGTATAGACAAAAATTCCAAATAGAAGACTCTTTCATCATAGCACCTTTAGAACTGTTCATCACAACTTATTAGAGTATGGAAATGTAAAAGAAGGGAAAAATGTCGCACACCAAAGCGTTTAAAGTTTTATGTGAACAAAATTTACATCCCTTTCACCTACAAAAAGAACATGCATTATTGCCTCCCGGCCATCCTCATCGGATGAATGGTTTCTAAATAAAAAGTTGCACGATTTGTTAGAACCTTTTTGACCACGGACTAGTACTTTTTTTCTCGAAATGGAATGATAAACCAGCATAATTCTCACAAGTAGTTGGATGAAAACCAACATCCAGCTGTAATTAGATCCCATCAAGATAGCTTCATCGATTATACTTGACTAGGGATAGTAGACGATTACCTAATCGGACCTATCCGTTTTTCTGGTGAAATATATCTCAACGTCTTAAGAAAAGATTTTCCGGAATTGTTTGACAACCTACCTCTAGACGTTAGGATGAAGATGTTTTTCATGCAGGACGATGCTCCAACACATTCTACACGAAACGTAATCTAATTTTGAAATGCAAGATTTCCTGGATGTTGGATTGGGCGAAGCAGTGAAGTACCGTGGCCGGCACGATCGTCGCATTTAAATCCGTTAGATTTCTTTGTGTGGCGTTATATAAAAACCCGTGTTTATGCTGTTGAAATAAATATTCGCGAACAGCTTCGGAATCGGATACTGAGGGATGTGATGAAATTAGAGCCATACCAGGAATCTTCCAGAGAATTAGATATTATATACTAAAAATAATGCAAGCTTATTCAAAAAAGAGGAGAACATTTTGACCAATATCGATAGAAAAGACAATTAGACTTCATTATGTGTTTTTTTTTGTTTCATAAATAATTGCGTTATTTCTTTCTAAAGTAAAACAGCAATTAATTTTTTCTTGAATTCACTCTGAAATAGTAATCCTTCTGCAAAGAAAGCAATGAGGCATACGTTTTTCTTATGTTTTAAGTGGTGACTCTACGCCACTGGATAGATCCAACTAACTGAAATTCACCGGAATAATTGCAATTACTGAGACATTAAGGTATACCAAATTTCAAACTTTGCTTTTAGTTTTTAAGAAATCTCAAAAAGTTTTGGAAAATTTTTTTTCTTATACACCCTGTATCTCGATTAGGGAGCATTTTCGGAAATGCATTCATAAAAATCTTTGTCGTATTTTGGAACCTAGAATCTCCAGATTTCGTTTGTCGGTGATTTGAAAATACAACCTATATGAATTACCAAACGTATCTGGTGTGGAACAACATACCACTTTTCCACCTGTAAAGTGGAAATTACAAGATATGAAAGGATACATTACTTTAAGGTAATGTACCACGTGCATAACGGTTAACTGACTGGCACTTTTATCTTTTTAATATTGATCATTCCACACTCAGTAAATTTACGTTTCATGATGGCAATCATTTATGTAAAAAATACAACCTAACCGTCATATAGCCCATCTTGTTCGTTTTAGTGAAGAGCAGTGCAGAGCATACATATACATATCAGCTTTTTGTGCCTCCGTTCTGTAATAGGGCATATAAGACCGCAAATGCGTTCGGAAATCATGAGTTTTTCGGCCTAGGCCTGCAAAATAATAATACATTACAGTTGGTATTCGTTGTAGTGGCATAATTGATAGTATTAGAGTATGCGATAAAATTTGACACAACACAAAGTCTAATCGCGTTACCGTGTACGTGTTCCAGAAACGAGTACCAGAAGAATTGCTTAACAAGTAAATGTTAGTTACAAAACTGTTTGGTACATTCCAAAAGAGAAGTGATTATATCCACATCATGTTCAACGTGTTCAACATTTGCTACCTAATGACTGTCCGTTCCGCGTGCAGTATTGTCGAACGATATAAAGCAAAATTGCAAACAATCTCAATACAACTTCTCAAGATATGGCATTAAGAATTTTCATAATAACCACATTTGGGCTGATGCAAGTCCACATGCAACAGTTGTAGCATGATTCCAACAAGCCTTTTCGGTCAATGTTTGGATTAGATTGATATTATCGACGATTTTCCTTCTCCAACGATTAACCAGTGATACATACCTTTATTTTCTAGAAAATGAACTTTTCTTCTTTTGGAAGGTATAGCTCTCTTAATTAGAAGGCGTATGACGGTGTTCCTCCACATTTTGCAATAATGGTACGGAAGTTGTCAACAAATTGTCGCTGCACCATGCAATAAAGCTTTCGTGCTTATCCCAGTAGCGACTTGCTGATTTGAAGAATATGCTCGAGTACTGAATTCATGCTATGAGATCGACGTTTACAATATTAGAATAATACATTTCTTGTACTATTTGTACTTACGTTCTTCTTTAATTACTTTATAACTGAAATATACCAATTCCACGGATTTTTATAAAAAAAAAAATTTCAAATGGTTTCTGTCAGTTGTCAGTATTGCCAACTTAATTTCAACAGGTATGAAATTTTAAAAAGTACAACAATTTTGTTTATTGACTTTAATAACAATTGTTGACGTCGACACAAAAAATCTGGTGTATCGCTCTTCCATAAAATGGCTTGCGGGTACACATAAATTTACCGGTACTCGTAAACACCCATTTTGTGGCCTACAAATAACTATTTTTAGTATTTTGAGTTTCACATTTTCTATTTTTAACTTGGTTACTAAAGGAAATTGGATAAGTGTAAGGCTTATTGCACACGCACGGTCAATCCGCACAAAAAAATTGGGATTATTTTACACACAGTACCAGCGACTGATCGGGGACTTGATACTATCCGTTGGCAGTGTCGTACTGTCATCCGACGCGAAGTTGACGGAGCTTCGCCATTACATTCAAGATACTTTCATGCATTTTGAAGAATGAAACGTGCAAACAAGGTAGCTCTTGTATATTTATTAGTGTACTGCGAAGAAAATACAAGAAAGACTTAGCATGAAAATTATGAATCCATTCACTGGTACCACAGGATATCTGTTGCAATATTTGATTCTTTGCTACAGAGTTTGGAGAGACAAGTAGTCCATCAAGAAACAAACATGAGACAATCGAAGCCGCCCGCAGAAAATTCTTGCAGTTAGAATTAGATAAACAAACAAAAAAACTAAACAAAATAGTTATTCATACTCAGAATTGCGATAGTGCGATGTGATTGAGTTAGATGATGTAAATGAATGCGATACTGCAATGATTGGTATGCCGATGGCAACTATTAGCTGTAGTCAAATGACTGGGTAGCAAACGTATTTCTGGAAGAAGCGCGTATTTGCTTTTGCGTAAAGCGTTGTAGAAGCTGTTATCATCTTCATTCTGTTGCTCGACCAATTATTTATTTTCTTCTTGTGCAAGACTGGATGTTGTAGTATTATGTTCGACTACTTTCGCAAAGAATTGCAATTGATCGCAAAATATATAACTTCTTATTACCGTATCTCTTACATATACTTATGTAGGCATAGAAGGCTATGCAATAGACTTTTTTTCATTATCGCTAAATCGATAACTTTGGTGAAGTTTCGCCAAGATCGGCCATGCTCTCTGGAAGTGTGTAAGCGGCATGAATTTTATAGACCTTCATTACGTATACCGAATAGGAACATCAACAATATGTAAAATTGTGAGGGATGTAGGAAAACAAATTTCGGAAATCCTACTTGGCGAATGCATTTCACCGCCATTAGAATGTATGTGGAACGAATGCGAAGCAGGATTTGCTAAGAATGCCAATTTTCCAAATTTCCTCGGAGTCATAGATGGGAAATACATTAGAATTGTTAAGCGACATCGAAGTGGTTCATTGTTGTAGAATTACAAACCTTTTTTTTAAGTTGTCTTAAAGTCGTCGTAAAGAATATGATGTTCCTCCGCATTTAAAAAATTTTTTATGCATTAAATTCGGTTTCATTGAACATACTTGGTCCAAAATGGTTACTACAAACAGAAAACCCGGCTCTGCCCTATGTTCTAGTTGGCTATAAGGCTTTTGGATTAAGTGATTAACTGTTGCGTCCATTTGGTGAAAACAACAACGTGTATTTAATTACCGTTTATCACGTGGCAGGCGTTATGTTGAATGCGGGTTTGGTATTTTGATGGGCCCATAAATATAAATCCCGACGTTACCATTGATATTGTAAAAGAATGTTGCATTTTGCACAATTTGGTAACGAGGATGGATGGTTTTCGTGTCGACGATGCGTTAGAAATTGTTAGCTTTGAAGACATACCAAGTCTGTAAAATTTGCGAGGAAAAGGGAATGGGAAGGAAATACGGGATTATTTTATACAATATCTTAATAGTAATGAAGGATTTTGTACAATGGCAATTAAGCAAAATATAATTACTATTGTTTCTTTTATAACATACTTATAACATACTTATAAAATAAATAAATAAGAGGCAGGGATTGTTTTGCCTACCCCGCAAGGGAATGGCGTGAAGGTTAAGTTAAGTTAATCTCGGATTTCTATTTTTCTGTCACTTTTTGATAATTTTCAATAAATATGTTGCACATATCTTCCCAGGCGACCTTAGTTTTATTCCTGTCTTTAAATGCTTCACTAGCCTTGTCCCATATCATGAGTCTTGCTTAACTGTACTAATACACGCTTCATACCGAAAACTTCCATGTTTAAAACTATCCCAATACACAATGCAAAGCGAAAATGACTGCACAACAATACCTGTACACGAGGACAGGCGACGACGATGAAAAAATCCCCGTTCTTGTGTCAACTTGCATAAACTTCAATGTATTGATACAAATGCGTCGGTTAGTTTACCAACAGCGACCGTGCGTTTGCCGGCGACATTTTATTTTGACCGACGGCCAGTTGGCATAAAATACCCTGGATCGGTAGGTGTGTTAAATTGTATTTGAACATCATTACGTGCCGTTTTTGTCATTTTTACGAAGAAATTAATTTTTGTTAAACGGAACCAATGTTTTGAATTCCGCTTAATATATTTTGTGGCTTTCTGGAGAGATGCAAAAGAGTTGAAATTATATTACTAATTACTTCTGAATCTGCCGTTTGGGAAGATGAGATTTACGAATAAATATCTAAAAATGTTTATTATAGGTTAGGTTTGTTGATGACCACGTTCTTGTAACATTACATTACCTTATTACCTATCGCATTTTTTTTTTTTTGCTTATTTAATTTCTGGAGTATCGGAAATCATTTTGAAGATTTATTTTTATTTTACACATTTATTTTGTCTTATTAATAATACTATTTTCGCGTTTTTTCCGTGTGTTCCTTACGAAACACGTACAGATCTGACGAGTGTCTATGGGCAACTAACGAGTTACACGTCGATACTCAATTAATACTGACTATCTCCTGTAATTATGTACAATATTGTCTGAACATGATTACTAAGTATGTTTTTATGTAACCTTGTACTATTTCTTGATTCTGGATTATTGATCGAAACCAGTTGTAGTTTCAAATTTTGAAGATAAGTGATCTAATATCAGCTGAGGCCTTAGATTTATCTTTATGCATTTGTAAATTTATGTTGTGTTAACTACCGATGTATAATTGTGTTATATTTAGCTGATGAAGTTAATTTTTCTCTATTAAACCGTATTATTGATTATCTACTATGTGAATTTAATCGCTAAGATATATTTACAACCCTACAGTGCCCGTAATTTATATGGTTGAATTTTTTTTTTTTATTTTAAATTTTACTTCCATTTTTGATAGGATTTTCTGGCGTCCTACAAACAGCTTTCGGGGTTATTTCACTATAAACTCTGTTCCCGCTGCGCTAGCATTACTTTTTCCTTCTCTTATATACCATCCTCTAATTAGGAGGGTAACAAGGTGGGACAAAATGTTGAGTTAAAATGTAATCAAGTAATACACTGTTAAATCCATATGTACCTTTTCATGGATTTCCAAAATATTCTCAGACACAGATTGTTTAGTTATAGGATTTAAGCGAACGAAAAGCATTTTAACTTAAATGTAAAAAGATCAAGAAATGACAGATTTCACACATAAGCACCAAATCCGGGGTTAATGGAGTTATCGAAGATAATACTATGTTTGACAATTATCACAAGACTTTTTTAAGATGAATCTATAAAATGGATTTATCACGCTGGCAATGAAAAACAAAGAAAATGGCGAAATCGCCTCTAACACAATGGTTACTAGAGTTGATGGTACTTTGCTGAATCAGCCTTATGTATGTTTCAATAATATTGATACATTTAGGGGTCTACAACAGGACGTTTTTGAATTACTACAGTTGCTTGCACAGTTAAAGAGGGTGTTAAGGGGTAAGCACACTATTGATTGTAGATTATACTTTAAGCAATTCATCACTTCTGCATATTTATACCCAATTTCCGCAGCAAATATTTATGGTGTTGACTAGATTACGATTAAGATTACTGGAAAACGACCTTTCTACCCGTCATAACGTTAATCAAAGTACTGCTTTCATAATATATAGATTTCAGTTGGATATTGTGTACTCCTATTTTATGCATCTACTCATATGGATAAGTAGGTAACTGACCAATCAATATATGCTAGAGTGCTTTAAAAGGAGATACCCGATTACAAGAATGATATTGGATGGAATGGAACTTTTCATACAATGACCCTCAGATTACACAGTTAAAAACGCGTCTATAAATCACATTACACTTATGTAAGTAATGTCTTTATAGACTGTATCAAACCTTTACCCGGGAACTCTTTCCGAAAAACAAGTTATTGTTGTTTGTGGCCTTCTAAAGACATTGCAACCAGGTGATCAGATTTACTATTGAAAATTAACAACGACGTACGAGATATTAACGTGGAACTTTATATGCCAACCTTTTTATCTGAAATGGCTCAGTTTAGTTGAGTAGATGAACATACTGCAAATGCAAATAGTATCAAAAGCATGTATTACATGTTTATTCTATCGACTGGCGAAGGCTTCAACTCTTATATGTTACATTATTGGTTGTACTAGTAAAATTTTCTGCGGGTATTCGTATTCATGTAAAACGTGTAATAAGAACTATTAAAATATGACGTATCTTCATCACAACATTTCCAAACAATTCAGTTGACCAATTCAACAAAAATTGTCTTTGTGTTGCCATTTTGTTAATATTACCAATGTTTCACATTTGATGCTCAAACCATTCATTTTCGTTCTGGAGTTATCGTGGATACTAACATACATCCACACAGACATACAGACATACATCCGTACACACATCCACACACACACATCCAGACATGATGGCCGATCTTGGGGAAACTTGGCCAAAAGTTGTAAAATGAGCTAATAAGTCGATTTAGAGATAGCGAAAGAAAGATTTTTGAATATTAATGACGGCTAAATTAGAATTAGAAAAATGACTACGAAGAAATAAAAATATATATCATACAGTTTTGGTGAACATGAAATTTCACTTAGTGGAGTAAACAAATTCTTAGATTAAATCAATTGAAACCAGTGTAACACGAAGAATCTACGACAAGTGTGCTGAAAAAATAATTGAAACCAGAGTAGCAAAAAAAAAAAAAATTAAGGTTGAAAGAACTGCGACGAAAAGTATGAAATAACATATAGTCAAAAAGTAGAATTATTAAAAAACGGCGAGATTGAGGGAAGTAGGTCTAATTGGTCAGTATCATAGTTTCTGGTACCAAAAAATACAGGAACAAAAATTGAGAGTAGTTATAGATTATTGAGGATTAAACAAAAATACAGAAGTAAATAGACTTCCTTTGCCGAGTATAGCAGTAATTTTAGACAAGCTTGGAGGTTTATTATATTTTTCACATTTAGATTTAATGCAGCCATATTATCAATGTATCAATCAATCAATTAATTAGAGTGTTAATAGGTGAAGGAAAGTAAATTTAAAATTAAATCCAATTAATTGTGACGTTTTTGAAAAAATAAATTTTATACATAGAACATTTACAACAAATGGTATTTGACCATATCCAAGTAAAAAACAATTAAAAACCGTCCGGTACCCAAGGACACAATTGAAACAAAATGATTTATAGCTCTTTAAAATTATTTAAGGCGTTTTGTTCTATATTTTGCGGAGATTTCGAGTCCATGAAAAAATTAACGCGGAATATTACAAACCCTGAATGAAGTAATGTATTTAAATTACTCTCCATAATGGATACTCGAAATGGAGTTGTGGTCATCAAAAGAGTACTCAGAAACTCAAAACTTTCCCAACAAGCTAAAATTTGCCTAACGTGCTAAAGCACTTAGGAACACTGGGAGGGTTGAGGGATATTGTTAAGTTGCCGAGAAATGTTTATGAATGGGTAACTTGAATTGACCTAAGTCAAAGTTTGGAGGAAAATAGGAACTGGTTAGTGCATTCCACAATTTGATCGTCGTGTGGAAAAACGTAGATTGCGCCCGTTTAGTGTGACTCGATGGAATTTTGAGTGCATAATTATGATGTGAATGGGCAAATCGAGTCTTTCTAGCGATGGTAGTAGAGATAGAACAAGGGAAGAACTGAAATTATTCTTCTACGCTCAAGAGACTGTAGGTCAGAAGTCATTTATAAGCCTTATAGCTCTTTTTTGAATGCGGTTTATCATATCAACGGCGTATTGGGGAGCACTGACCCTGAGGTGGGAATTGTATTCCAGATGTTCAGATCTGTATAGGAAGCCCAGTTTACGGGCAGCTGTTTTGCTGGCTGACAAATGGTGATGAAACTATTGCTTGCGGCAATATACAGAGTCGGAGTGATTTTCGACAGATGTATTTGATTTCCATTTGGTATAGAGTTTATGCTTTTGCGATAATGAATCAGTGCAAGCCCTATTAAACCAGGGTTGAGACGGGCATGACCTGCACGATTATGTTTTTTGGGAATGTATAACTACATACCCATCAAGATAACTTCAGTTATTGAAACAGCAATGTTTGAAGATAAGGACCTTTTAAAGCAATACTCACGCCAGGGGCAGTTTTACAACCTGCCCTTGGCGTGAGTATTGCTCGCAGTTCACGCCAGTTAGCTGATTTAAAACACTACCTAGTTCTATCTGATTTTCGAGTAACTATGGGATTGAGTACAGAGGAAGTTATTTCGATTAGGCAGTGGTCTGATTGAACAAGTGGGGAAAGAACTCTTGTTTTATAGAAAAGTGGGTTAGTTGTAAGGAATAGGTCCAGAAGATGTGAAGTATGATTAGGGTTGTCAGGGATTCTGGTTGGTTCCGAAATGATTTGTGATCACAGGATACATAAAATGCTTCTGCACTATGACCTGCGGGATTAGTGGTACATGAAAATGGAAACCATTGGAGTTGTGGGCATTAAAATCTCCCAAAATTGAAATATCGCAAGATGAAAACTGTGATAAGAAGTACTCTATTTTCAGACTAAGGCAATCAAAAGATCTTGGAAGTTATTACCATTGGGAGACCTATACAAACAACAGTAGAATTTCCCAAATTGGGGCACAAAATGCTTGAACCAAAGCGCGTTTAATTTGTTGTTTTCCAAAGTGGGCATCCTCTTACAACCTACGTTGTCCTTGGTATACGCACATACTCCGCCTCTAAAGCGAAAACTAGAGTGGAGGTTGTATCTGGGAAATTGCAGGTCAGTGCTTCCAGGGGAGACGTGTTTCTGATAGAAACATTATTTCCGGTTGCACTTGTTCAAGGTGTTGGTGAACAGCATTAAGATTCGATCTGATACCACAAATGTTGCAGTAATGAATCCGAATGTTGGTACTTTCGATGAGCGAGGTCACTTGATTCCTGTCCTCCCAGGCATCCGAATCGATGTGAGAATGCGGGCGTCTGGTCCTACTCACCTGGGGTATAGCGTCTGTTTTAGAACTCGTCATTTTACGGGTTTAACCGTCAAGACGCCACGATTGGTTAGTGCGTGTTGACGAGCACATAAGGAATAAAGGAGAAAGTGACCGGCAACCCGTACCGAGCTCAGAAAATTGGAGCACCAATATTAAGGAGCCCATGGTAAAGGTATTGCACCGGTCGGCATGGGGTATACATTCCTTCCACCTATGAAGTTGTAGCGGTTAAAACGCTTAAAAAGCGTAAAGTTAAGCAAATTCTAAATGTGATTTGAAATACATATTAGAAGAAAAATAAAAACTACCCTTTACCTAAGGTTCCATCAAAGGACAGTTTCTCAAATTAATATTATAGTAAGCTACAAATGCAATTGAATCATTTTGATATTGGTTGAAGGTGAAATTTGTCGAAACTAGTCACCAAACTTTCTTAACCGTTTATTAATATTTAAATTGAAAACATTGTGGAGAAGGTTTCGAGTTTCTGAGATTTGGAGTAATGTATATCAAAAATCATTGTTTGTTACACAATCAGTTTCCCAGTTTCCAAATTTTAATACAATTAATATATTGATTTTAAACGCGGATGCGTGCAATAATGTAAGGAGCCATTCTGTGTAATATCAACAACAAACCAATAGCATATGTATGTAGCTTATCCAACAATTGAAAAAGATGTGTTAGCAATTGAAACTAAATACTTTTTTATCATATTTATTCGGATGAAAATTTGAAATGTTTACAAACCACAAACCATTAATGTATTTATTCGGTATGAAAGATCTATTATCCACAATTAAATTCAGATTAGTTTTAGAGAAGTATGATTTTACAGTTCATTACATAAAGAGTAAAGAAACCGTAAAATAGAATGCATTGTTAGTATAGTTAGAGGTATATTATAATCGTTGAAGAGACCTGTAAATTCAATAGAAATTACAGCAATAAATATAAAAGGTGAAAGAGTGTTAGAAAAGAAGGGTATTTATTGTAAGGTTACGTAAAGTTATACAACACAAAAAGAAAGTGAATAGGGTATATAACACAATATTGCTTACGAGCTCATGCTCTAGACGCAGATATGCCACAATTGCGGTTATTATTAAATAAATATGAATATCCAGAAGATAAGATACAGAGGAAAACAAGGTAAGGGTTGTGTGTTTAAAACAAATGAAAATGAAATTTACAAATCAGTTGAAATAAATGAGTACTACACGTGAAAGAAAAATAAATAAAGAAGGAAATAACAATAAAGAAAGAAATAAAAATAATCAAAGGAAAGTGTGAAATACTTTATTATTGGATAACATAAGGCTATACTAAATGCTGAAATAATGGTGTGTGAAGAAACGAGCCAATTAAAAGTAAGTTTTATTGTTTATTTATTACCAACAAATATAAAAAATTTCACCTTTGGAAAAATTTAAAGAGTAGTAATTTCAAATAAGCGTTCAAAACCGTGTAAAGAACCATCGACAATAATACCCTTAGCACCTGCAGGTACTTAATTAGATTTAATAGGTCGATTCAATTAGAATAATGATATCAATACAACGTGAATTAACCAAATTCGTAGACACGAATTTAAATTTTTAAATAAGGTGTGGAATAGCGCAAGAGACAGATGAGGAGAAAGTTTCATGTTTATTATTAAATTAGTGAAATACAGTTTGAGTTAGTATTTAAACTTATAGCAAAACTTCATGTACTTAAGAATGAAACGACGCCACTCGAGAGGGATGAAAATATAATTCAAACGTATTTTGTGTAAATATAACATGAATTATATGTTCAAATTTAGAATAAGCTTAAATTAATATTTAAAACCGTTAACTAATTCTAATGAAGTAAAAATTAGTATTTACATCAATAACAAGTTTAAAATCCAATTGGGAAATGGAAGAAGATAACGAGATACCGCTGCTTACAGCCTCGATGTTGTTTGGGAAATGACAAAGAAAAGCTAATTGTTAAGATTTTAAGCAAATTAAACAGCGTTTGAAAGATCATGTTTTGGTCAATCAAGATTATGTAATAGTTTTGCAAATAATTTTTACGCATTTTATATTTTGTAAAATATAAAGTAACGGAGACTACTTATTATGGCGGATTATAAGTTTCAGTATAAATTTAATTGAAAAATTGATATTATAATCAATCTTGATCAGGTAAAAAACCTAGTCCACTTATATTAGGATATCTAAGTTTTGTAAAAATTATTAAAATGCAAAATTATTAAATTATGCAACGATCCGAAATCGTCGAAGCTTTAAATTTTGCGACCATTTCCGATTATGTAGATTGAAATTATATAAACTTTCAAATTTTGAAATTGAAAGTTTTTTGTCTGCAATCATTAAACATAATGCTGTTAGATCTATTAGTGATTTATATTAGATTTATAAGGCCCTAAGCGTCTAATCACGAGATTTTACCAACGAAATAAATATTGTGTTGTGCGTTTAAGTTAGACAAGTGAAGGCTTAACAAGGAGTGCGTTAAACTCATTTTCCTTTAATGGAAGTAACAAATACAATAATTTACAAATTACTTATAAATATAATTAAGTAAATGGTGAATTAATATGGTTCACAATTAATTGGTTGTAACTGGAAATTCAGAAGATTTGTTTTAACTATATTTAAGCATAGAACTTAAATACATAAGATAAATATTAAACGCTTCAAATAAATTCGTGTTGATTTGAAACAGTACTACGAGATAAATACTGAAGTTCAAATACACTTTTTACGCCTATAACCGAAAATAGGTGTTTACTGGTTCGTGTAAAAATAGTTGTATGCCTCAATTACTGAAAGGGAGATAAATTGGTTTGTCGAGACACCAATTGTAGTTCAAGGAGATTGGAACGTTAATATACCGTGCTTATCTTGGAATATATTACGAGTACTTGTGCATGTCGTGATCCGGGAGGTATACCTGGTCTTGGATTATTAATTTCGATTAATTAAGAGACCTTTTCAATGTTAAATGGTCACGTGCCGTAGTGGATTTAATAATTAATTTTTTTTTAATTCAAATCACCAAAGAGAATTAAAATAAAAAATGTTAGTACCAGTACACAAAAACAGAGTGAAGGTAAAAGTGATTAATTACTGCACATTTAACGGTAATCAAAAAGGTAATGGTTGCAGCAGTTATGTAGGATTGGTAAAGGATATAAGAAAAAAGGTAAGTTTATATTTTTTTTCTCAGCAAGGGAGAAAGTGTAGTGGATAAGTAATCATTTTGTAAACTTCTTTCGTAAGTAGAATGAGTGGAAAGATACTGAAGAAGTTCGAAATAAGAAAACGAAAATGTGTAAGAACAGCTCAGAGCGATTATATAATTATTGCGTTAGATGTTCTACCCGGTCGAATCTCTAACTCAATAATTATTATCGCTCTGTGCTGCTCTTACAATATAAATATCAATACTTAAATGTATAAAAGAATAAAATGAAAAAATGTGACATCAGTTTTCTTTTATCAAATTATGTCGTAACAATTTAATCTTAAATATTTTGAATTATAAGAACCAGTCTTGTCCTTTATCTTCCTTATGCCTAAAGAAACTCATAATAATACAGGGAACCTAGACAGACTTTGATGATGAAGACTTAAGAAATTTACGTATTGAAAGAGATAACGCACATTAAGAAACTTGTTGACTGGTTTGTTCTACATAATCATTTCTCAACATCCAATCAAGCAATTTCTGTATCGACAGGAATTGTTGGAATTAAAAAAAAAACTATTATAATGAAAAAGGAATTGGTCTGCAATCAATTAAAAACATGATAGGTGTAACATTCAACAATATAACCTTCTCTATCATCGGTGAACACTTCTATAATTGTTCATGACTGCAAGGTGACCACCGCTCATACACTATATTGCTGTACCAACGAGTTAGTTTCAATAAAGAGTTTGAGCAAAATCTTTGCGAATATTTACAATACGAAATGATCTATGTCCAACAGCACTATGTGTTAATGTGGTCATGAGGAAAACTCAAAAATCTAGAACTGCTTTGAGCGAAATAAGACTCCAGTAGTTTGTAATAGTGTAACAAACGTCATTGATAGGTTCCTCATGAATCATGTCGCATGGTAGGAAAATGATGCGTCTAATATTATGACTAACAAATGTATTAATTAGCAGGAAAAATATGAAGGCCATGGGAGAACTGAAACGAACTACTGCTATTTCTACATAGCAGATAGCTTTGGCGGATATAACTTGCACAATAAATATTAAGACAAAATTTCCAAAACGCGCACGGTGTTCAATTTAAAGAATCGTTGATAAACTTAGTTCCTTAATTTCGGAACATCCTGTGTAGTTGAGTTTTTTTAGAAACGTAACGTTTTCTCCATATTTGCAGTAATGTTGTCCGTAGAGAAATAATTGACCCACCCTGTATAACAAAAATTTGAAGAAATTTACCAATCCCAATACTTTTGATATCTTGCCAATCTTTATCAGGTGATACATCAATTTTGGATACAAAAAAGAGAAATGCTTTGTGGGTAGTGTTAGATGAATTGGTATTCTTATTGAAGAACCTTAAAATAATAAGAAAAAGTATTATGAACAAAGGAAATGACGCAAACCAGAATGCGGAGAAAGCCATAATAATGATATCTATACAGGCAGTGTAGCGAAAGAAAATAGTCTCTCTAAAAAAGTACAAATTATTTATAAAGGTTTAACTGTGAAAAGTTGTTCAAAATGTTAGTGACTGGCAGGTAAGTTAAACTTTTTCTAGTTTTAGACGTATAAAGATTGTTGATTAATGAGAAATATAATTCTTAATTTATCGATAACCTCATTCGTTCTGCGATTTTTGCATTATAAACGGGAAACCAATAAATTTTGATATGTATCGTTAAATTAGCATTTTATACGCAATTAATTATGCACTATCACAACTTTTTCTCTGCCGATTTCTGGTTTAGTGCTCTACTAAATCTATGTTGAAGTTAAAGAACACGCTGTAATTTGGTTATAAAAGGAGCAATAAATTTTTAATTGGGGCATTAATTATCATTTTACTACCACTCAATTATTCAGTGTATCAACCTTTGTTCTGCTGATACCGTCCTGCTAGCTTAACGAACATATACAGGATGTCCCAACGTTCCGAAAAAGCTCCATAACTTGCTTATTATTAGAGATATTCACTTTTTCTTTCTTTTTTTAATTATAGCTGCGATTCTGATGAAAAGTTTTATTTTATTTTTGGATTCTATGCTAAATTACGAATCACCTTTATAGAGTTCGTTTTTAGTTATATGTCATCAATTTTGATTTGTGGCGCTTTTTTTCCAAAATTTCAAAATGCAGGGGTATGTTCAAAAAACCGTATCTTAAAAATCCGCATCGTTTAAGTATTTACTCAATGATCTGCTCATTCGCATATGCCTACTGCAATTTTTTAAAGATGGCAAACTAAAAATATCAAAAACTCATTTTCTTCAAATGGCACACCTACTCGTCAAATCGCGAACCAGTATTATCGAATTACGTTAAAACAGAGGTATCACCCTTCAAGAACTTTTTAGAGATGATTTTCCCGAGTAAATTTTTGTGAAACATTGGACAGTTTGATTAACCCTTTCATTGCGGGAACCGGGTAAACCCGCAAAACGCAGGAATACCAAATACGCGGGAGACCCCTTTTCACGCAAATGTTTTTAACGCATTTGTTGCGGGAGCCGGGCGTTCACGGGTAAATATGTATAATCTGCAAATGCAATTTAACAGGTCGGAATAGGATGTTCCGATTGAGCATGCGCTTTTTAGTTTATTCAGTAGTGAGTATCGAAGCGATAGGTGAGACAGTTTTTATTTGTTATAAAATAGGTTTGTTTACAAAATGGCTCGAAAATATCTTAACAACGAGGAAGTTGAAGAGTTGTTGGATGCTATTGACGAAGATAATTGTTTTGATGAGTTATCATGCTCTGACTGTGATTTACGAGTGATAATCGAAAATATCGACTCAGGTGAATCATCTGATAATTCAGATGTCGATGGTAATGAAGAAGGGATTATAAATGGTAATAATAATTAATTTATAAAAATCAAACCTGCATTTTATAATGTTTTTAGTACCAGATGCAACAGTAGCCAAGAAAGAAAAAATAGACCATGGATTCAACTGGAAGCAAACTGTGTTTCAACCAAAAATACATTCCTTCAATAAAATGAATGTTGATTGTATGGCTCAAAACTTGCAAGATAACCCTTCAGTGTTGGAATGTTTTTAAATCTTTTTTTCGGACGAAATTATAACTGCCATTGTGAATCAGTCAAATTTATTTTACAAGGAAAAAGGAAATGCAACAATTTCACACCAAAAGAAGTGGTCTGATATAAAATAAATGAGATGTACCTGTTTATTTCCTTATCATTACTTATGCTTCAACTAAAGAAACTTGAAATGAAGGATTACTGGACTGCAGATAAATTACTAGCGTTATGCCTCGTGACCGATACATGTCGATTTTGTCAATTCTTCACTTTTCCGATAACAGCAACATCGAAAAAAATTACGCTTTATTTAATCAGAATGTTGTTAAACTACATAAAAAGGGCATAATCTGACACATTTTACCATTTTCAAAATGTAGGCGTTGATGAAAGCCTCATGCCGTCCAAAGGGAGGTTTCCGTCAAGCAGTACATTGCTTCAAAACGACATAGATCTGGAACAATGTTTTTATTCTGTGTGATTGTGGAACCGGGTACATTTTAGATTTCATCATTTACTGTGGCAAGAAAACTGACATTCAGGAATTTCATCAAGAAGCTGGAAATATTATTTAACAGTGATGCAGCCATACTTGGATTCAGGACACACGTTATTTACCGATAATTGGTGTACGAGTCCTATACTCTACAACATTTTGCATTGCCGACAAATAAATGCTTGCGGCACAGTAAAGCAGACAAGAAAATATATGCCAGATATGAAAAAAAAAATGGCAGGAGAAAACGGAAGTTCGAATGCTTTTCAGCTATTATACGCCAGAGATGGTTCCAACTGAAAAAAATACAGTGGACCCCCGATAATCCGGCCCTGGCTTATCCGGCACCCCCTGTAATCCGACTTGGTCGGATGCTAATGCATGTTTGAACAAGTTATAACTTGTACGCACCACCACGATTGTGCTCGACGCGTAGAGTATTGTTTTGATTCTGATTGCTTAGTTTGAATTTGACTACATGTGATGAAGATAGCGGTGCGGTCTAGCGTGTGTTCATTGTTTAGTGTTTATTCATTGTGTATTACGTATTCGTACCTAGTAATGTCGTCACAAGCTCAGAAGTGAAAGCACAAAACACTGACAATTAAAGAAAAATGTCATATTTTAGACCGCCTAAATCGTAACGAATCTTTTAATAGTTTAGCAAGTGAATACGGCGTAGGCCGATCTACAATTTATGACATTAAAAAAAAAACACGAGAAGATTAAACAGTTCGTGTCAACTACGGACTATGGGCCAGGCAAGAGACAGACACTCAAGAAATCTGAACAACCAGTAGTGGAAGAAGCCTTATACATGTGGTTTCTTCAGGAAAGAAATAGATATACGCCCATTTCGGGACCCATGTTTGCCATGAAAGCTAAATATTTTTATAAGGAAATAATGAAAAAAGATGATTTTGTGGCTAGCAAGGGATGGCTAGAACGTTTCAAAAGTCGTCATGGCATACGTTTAATGACTATTACAGGAGAGAAACTTTCTAATGATGCCACCTGCATAGAGCCATTTAAATTAAGTTTTTTGCAAAGGGTGAAAGATTTAAATCTTAACCCGTCACAGGTGTATAATGCAGACGAAGCAGGGCTTTTTTGGCGTGTGTTGCCTAACAAATCTTTTGTTTCCTATAACGAAAAATCCGTACCTGGACGAAAAGTAAGTAAAGAACGTGTAACCATACTACTATGTGCTAACGCTGCGGGTACACACACGCTAAAGATGGTGGTCGTTGGAAAATCTAATAAACCACGTGCATTCAAAAACATTGATTTACCTGTACACTATTATGGACAAAAAAGTGCGTGGATGACAAGAGATCTTTTAAAAAAGTGGTTTGATGAATGCTTCGTACCAGAAGTTAGAAAATGGCTAAAAGAACATAATTTTCCTCAAAAAGCGTTATTGCTTCTTGATAACGCTCCTGGTCATCCGTCTGAAGAAGAACTGACAACTGAGGATAAATGCATCACTGCGATGTTTCTTCCGCCAAACTGCACTGCACTGATTCAACCCATGGATCAGCATGTCATTCAGTTTGTAAAGCAAGATTATAAGAGAAACCTACTTCTGAAAGCCGTATCAAAAGACCAGCCAATAGAAAAAACATTAAAAGAATTTAATATGAAGGACTTGGTTTTTGCTCTTTGTCAATCGTGGAATGCATTACCTTCATCAACTATTACATCGTCTTGGAAAAAGTTATGGCCAGATATAGTCACCACTCCTACCAACGATCCACAAATCAGTGTACCTTCGGAAGTAATAGAGCAAATTGCTGCTGGAACACAGATAAGTCCAAATGATTTGGAAACCTGGTGCCGTGGAATGGATAAAGAGGAAAATGTTTTTCATGAAATGTCTGACGAAGAGATTATAAAAGAGGTTTCTAGTTATAAAACAATAAATGAGGAAGATGACGACGAAGTAATTGCAACTACTCCACAAGTGACAGCAGAAGACGCGATTAACGCCTTTGAGCTGGGTTTGCAATGGGCTGAAGCAAATGGTGCATCCTACAACGAACTTCTACTTTTAAGAAGACTGAGGGACAAAGCTTTAATCTCGCGTTTCAACAACGTTAAACAAAAAAAAATTGATGAATATTTTCATGCGTGTTAAATCGATTGACTCATAATTTTTGATTACATATTTTAGTATGTACATTTGTTTGTACACAATTTGTATTTCCTAATGTAAAGTTATTGCTTATTTTTTGTGAGTTATATAGCATTACTAACGTTAATTTTATAATAAAACGTCTCTCTATTGTGTTGTTTAATTTACTAAATTTGACATACATAATGAAGTATGATTTTTACTTCAGAGTACATATATATATATATATATATATATATATATATATATAACATGTAGAATCTTATCATTGGATCTGTCGGATTACAAGGTACTCTTTCGTAAAAAAATCCGGACTATAGGGGGTCTAAGGCAGTACTCTATAATCCGACAAATTCGCTAATTCGACACTGCCCTGCAAACTGTTTGTCGGATTACCGGGGGTCCACTGTAGATCGAACTACTGGGGAAATTGAATACAAGCCAAAATGCATCACAGATTACAATGCAAATATGGGTGCTCTAGATCGCACAGGCATGCTGCAAAGTTCCATTGGGTCCGCCAGAAAAAGTATCAAATGGTACAAAAAAATATGTTTTCACATATTAAATATGACTGTTTTGAATGCACATGCTATATACAAAATGAAGACTGGTGAAAACATTCAAGTAGCAGACTTTCAACTAAAATTGGTAAAAGAGCATATTGAAAAATACCGCAAGGGCAGACCACGAACTACAAGCAAAACGGGCAGAAATGACGACTCCACTTAGACTTACTGCAAGGAACTTTCCTTCACAACCTCCAATAGAAGAAAAAACGCAGAAACAAAAATATAGACGTTGTATAGTAACAAAAAATTCGAAGAGAAACTTCTTTCTGCTGTGTGCCTTGTGATGTTCCCCTGTGTATTCCAACTTGTTTCGAAAGGTATCAACTGTAAAAAAATGTTAAACCTTATCTACATTTTATATCTGTTAGGAATACTTTCAGTTCATTATAAGCGATCAAATTATAACTTTTCTTTAAAAAAAAATGTATTTGGAAAATGTTTACTTTCTTGGTGTAAGTCATTTAAAAAAAATAATGTAAAAATCGCATACATAAGTTAACCAGTTGTTGCAGAAGACGCGTAAACCCGTCCGTACCTCACTTGCATATAACGGGACACGGGTTTTCACGCAACGCCTAACTTTCCCCGTTTGGAGCGCACGGCCACAAAAATTTTACCCGTACTGAAACGGTTTTAATAACGACTGGAATTTTATGCATACAATCTTATTTAGTGATGAAGCAACATTTAAGAGTAATGGATCTGTTAATCGACATAACATGCACTACTCAGTGACTGAAAACCCTCATTGGATGTACATAATTGATCATCAAAATAGATGGTCATCGAATGTCTGGAGCGGATTTCTTGGGAACCAAGTAATCAGTTCGTTATTTTTTTATTCGTTTCTCATCATTTAGTTATTTTACGATAGCAACTTGGATTTTTACATTGGACTGTACAGGGTGGCCAACTAAGAATGCGAGGTACTGTATCTGGGAAACTATCCATCGTAGAGGCTTGCGCAAAAAAAAGTTATTACTAAAACGGCCAATACAAAAACCTGGAAAATATTTTCAAGTTTCTGAAATGGCCGTTAGCGAGCGTAACTGCAATCTTGAATCTAAAAAAGTAATGTTTCTGTGAATTCTGCTACATTAACCTAATAAAAAGATAATTGACCTTTGAAGTCGAGGATAATCTAAACTTTTTTTGTTTGGCACTTTTTGACGTATCTATAAAAATAAAGTGGTGGGGGGTATTCAAAGGTTTCCTTAAATCACCCCCCGTATCTTCGAAACGGCTAATCTGATTTTAACAAACTTGAGCGCGTCGAAAAGAGCTTTTCTTGGGCTACAAATGTTAAAATAATTGAAGTTTTGTTAGTTTCACATGTCGTCGCTAGAGGGCTTTGTTCGACATTCCGACAGAAACGGTTAATTTTCGCAAAAAAATTAAATGCAACAAGCTCGCGAAAACCGCATCTCGATATCTTGTTCCTAACCTAAAATATCGGCCAAAGAAAACTTTATACGAAAATCCCTTAAATTTATATTTTTTTTTAACTATATTTTTCTGGAATTGTTTCTATTATGTAAGTTGTGGCCTTAAAAATGACCGATTTAGAGGAGGAAGGTTTTAATGCCCCCGTAAATGCTCGAAATGCTGACCATCACTCTGTGCATTGCTGAGGCCTCTTATGGGTAGACAAAACTGCCGCTTCAATTTCGGCTCTGAATAGGTTACCTAGAAATTGCGATTTTAAATGTTTGTAAATTTATACACCAGAATAAAATCACCCTTTTTGAAATTACTACGGGCAAGTAAGCAATGCTAAAAGTTATACCAAAGGCCTATTTTTTGTTTGTTTAAATGCATATTCACTATGGATATATACGAAAAATACAATTAATAGAAGCAGGCAATGGAAACAGATACCTAAACAAAACATACATAATCCTCAAATTGTCAATAGTTGTCAATACTTTCGCGTTAGTTTGAGCAATTTTTGTGCTTTCAAAATGCGTTTTACGAATAATGAAGCTGTTGGTATGCTTGCGGTTTATTTTGAATGTGTTCAGGATGCCGCGGTAGTAAAAGAGTTTACGCGGCTCGATATTCAAATCGGCGTCCTTGCGATGTAAGAGATTTTCCCCGATTAGTGGCGAGCTTACGAGCCAATGGTAGTTTTCGGCCTACGTTTCAACGGCAAAGAATTGGAAGAACACAAGAAAATATTAACTCTGTGCTGGGCTATATTGAAGGAAATCCTCATGTTAGCACAAGAGCATATCCATTGAGTTGGGCATATTACGGACAACGGTTCAAAATATTTTGAAGGACCATAGGTAAGTTCTAATGGCCATCAAAATATATAGGTATTCGTTTAAACTTTTTTTAATTACACCCACATCATGTCGTTCTGCATCAGGCCTTGAAAGAGGAAGATTTTGATCGAAGGTTAGACTATTGCCATTGCATGTTAGGCATGATACGTGAAAATAGAGAATTTTTATTTCAAATTCTTTGGTTCAATGAAGCCACCTTCAGTAGTGACGGGAGAGTCAAGGGGAGTTAAGCGCCAAGGACGTTGGATTTTAAATATATGGTGTGGCATATTGGGAGGCAGAATTATTGGGCCATATTCTTTCGAGCAACCCCTAAATGGCAATGTATTTCTTGACTTTTTGGCCAATCAATTACCGTTGTTGTTGGAAGATGTGCCTCTAGAAACAAGGAAAAAATTGTTTTTGCAGTTGGATGGTTGCCCAGCACATTTTGCTATTAATGTGCGAGAGCATATTAATGCAGTATTTCAACAGCGGTGGATTGGAAGAGTAAGTCTGTTTCCATGGCCTCCGCGATCGCCAGACTTAACTTGCCTCGATTTTTATTTATGGGGGAGCTTAAAGGAGATCGTATTTCGGACTACTAGAGAAGTTAGATCAGTTATTTTTTCATTAGGTTAATACAGCAGAATTCACAGAAACATCACTTTTTTAGATTCAAGATTGCAGTTACGCCCCCTAACGGCCATTTCAGAAACATGAAAATATTTTCCAGGTTTTTGTATTGACCATTTTAGTAATAACTTTTTTTTCCGCAAGCTTCTAAGATGTATAGTTTTCCAGATACAGTACCTCGCATTCTTAGTTAGCCACCCCGTACAAACCTTATATTGATGAAAAGCTTGTCAAAAAATCATTTGAACAGTACAAGAATAAATAGGGGGGACATTAAAAAAAATGAGTTTTTGATATTTTTAATTTGTCATGTTTAAAAAATCGCAGTACGCACATGCCATTGAGCAGGTTGTTCATTAAACACTTGAAAGATGCTAAAAATATTCAGAAATCAAACAGCGTTAATTACTATGGCTTATTTGCAAGGATTTGGAAGGTGCGAATTTTTCGAAATTTCGAAATTTTGGCAAAAAAGCGCCTCAAATCAAAATTGATGACAGATAGGTTAAAACGTCTTATTTAAAAGTGATTCGTAATTTAGCATAGAATCCAAAACTAAACTCAAACTCGGTAGATTCCATTTAAAAAAGCATAACTTTGTTTTTTAAATATTGGGACACCCTGTGTATAAACTGCAATATTTTTTAAATTTACAGCAGAAATGCAGCTACAATCTAAACAAACATTAATATCTTTAATGGTAAACAAGTTATGGAGCTTTATCGGAACGTTGGGACATCCTGTATGTTCCTGGGTTCGCTAATGTAATAAAACGATAACCAAGATCTAATGAACTTTATCAATAGCTTCATGGATCAGGAGTGCACTAATACTCAAACCTCCCTACTAAACATGCAGAAAACTGGTAAATGCTTACAAATAATTTTAAAGCTTGATCCATTGATGACATTAAATAAAAAATTTTAAAAACTAGCGACACAAAAAAACCCTAAAAAGTAAAAAAGTCATGAACCATAGCTAAGGACATTCTCGATCAAGTCACCTTTCACACACAAAAAAGGAGAATGAAAACCTCTAAAAAGTAAAAAAATTCCTTGATCATCAACTAGAAAAGAGCTGATGATCTCCAAACGGCTGAACATATTTTCTTGAGTCATAGCTAAGAACACTCTCGATCAACTCACCTTTCAAACAAAAACAAACTAAATCAAAATCGGTTCTTACGTTTTGGAGCTACGATGCTACAGACCGATACACAGATACACACGTTAAACTTATAACACCACTCTTTTTTCCTCGGGGATTAGAAATACAGAAAAAACGGTTTAATGTTGGAAAACATTAAATCGATTATAATGCCAAAATTAGTCAAAATCTAAATGCATGTTTAATTACGTATTTAGATAAGACATTCAAACTACCTTCTACCAGAGGTTCAATCAAAAGCTAGTTTAAACGAACAGGAAATAACAAAAGGTGATACTGTAATCTACCATCGATTAAAGTCATTCAGGTTTATATATGAGGTTTTGAAGAGGTGCTCTTAAAAATTAAAATTTCTAACTAAAATCATGAAAAAGACACTAACTGACACTTTTAAATTATATTAAAATTCAAAATTTAAAAAACGAAAATTGCAAAACGTGTGGTTAACGTCTTAAGATTCTTATGATTTCAAAATTTATATCCAGTACGTTGTGCTAAAAAATATTGAAATAAAAACCAGAAGCTACATTATTAGGCTTATAGGAAACAATTAAAAATCTAATTTATGTACAAATTACATTAGAAAAATTAAGAGTAATTGACAGGAACAAATTAACAGTTGCTTAACGGAAACCACCCAGAAAGGGAATTTAGCCACCGGTGTTGAAAATTTTACAGAGTAAAAAATTAATTCAGAAAAACAAAATCTCTTAAAATTGAGGCAAAACTGAGGTTATTGCTCAAACCTTTTATGAATTTCTAAATCTCTAAAAATTCAAGTTTTCAGGATCAAATTTGTGGCCAGTGGATAAAATGCGATGGGAAAAGGCTAGTCTTTGGGATGTGTAGTAATTCTTTTGAATGGAGGTAAGGTGTTCTGAGAACGTATTTCTGAAAGGGCGTCCAGTTTGACCTATGTAATTGCATTGGCAAGAGCAACATTATAATGTATGTAGACCTGATTGAGAAAGCCTATCCGTTTTATCCTCACTTTGTCAAAACGTTTAGTTAACATCTTAAGAATCTTATGATTTCAAAAATTATATCCAGTGCATTGTGATAAAAATATTAAGATAAAAACCAGAAGCTACATTACAATACTTTTATGTGTAAATTACATTAGAAAAATAAGAATAATTTAAATGACTATATTAACAGTTGCTTAATACGCAACCGCCCACAAAGCGAGAATTTAGCCACAGATGTTGCAAATTGTACGGAGTAAATCATAAAAATTAATACAGAAACGCAAAATCTTTTTTTAAAATTGAGGCAAAGCTGAGGGTCTATCTCAAACTGTTTATGAATTTCTATATCTCTAAAAAGTCAAGTGTTCTTCCTGTTTTATAAATACGTAAAACTTCAACGTTTTCAGGATCAAAGTTGTGAGCAGTGGATAAAATGTGCTGGGCAAAGCCTGATCTATGGGATGTATGGTTATTCCTTTGAATGCAGTTAAGGTGTTCTGAGAACCTTTTTTTAAAATGGCGCCCAGTTTGGCGTATGTAATTGCTTTAACAAAAGAAACATTATATACACCTAATTGAGAAAGCCTATTCGATTTGTCCTGAGTTTTAATTAATGTACATTTGAGATTGTTCTTATTGCTAGTGGAAACATGTATATTATATATAAAAATTAAAAATAGGCAGGACCTATATAAGGAAGACACCTATAAACAAGTTGGTCTTCAGTGATATTATCTAGTGTGTTGTGATTTTTAATTTGCGAAAAATAAGATATTTTGTCAAACAATTCTTGAATTCATCTGTTGGGATAATCGTTATTCTGTGCCATTTGGAAAAGTGTATCAACTTTTCTGTTTGCGCCCACGACTTGCGCCTTTAATTTAGACCACTAACATTTCATTTTGCTGTATTTATTTAATAGTGGTAGCCAGAATATGTCGGTTTCCCGGGTATCCGCTTTAGTTGCTAGTTGTTATAAATAATTTTTTGTAGTGACAAGTAACGCTGTCAAGTACTCAATTATTTGTATTAAAATAAGTTTATTATAAATAGAAAATACCATGCAAGCAAAATTAAATCGCCACAGTTACTTCTTCATCTAAATCTCATACATCTCAATTGAAAGCTTTATTTAACGGTAAGTTAACTTAATGGATGTTACCAACTATCGAAAAATCTTCCATACTGCCAATTTGTATGCTCCACGCGTGTGCGTGTGCGTGTGCGTGAGTGTGTGCGTGTGCGTGTGGGTGTGCGTGTGCGTGTGCGTGTGCGCGTGCGTGCGCGTGTGCGTGTGCGTGTGTGCGGATACGCGCCCGCGTGCGCGTGCTCGTGTGCGTGTGCGTGTGCGTGTGCGTGTGCGTGTGCGTGTGCGTGTGCGTGTGCGCGTGCGTGTGCGTGTGCGTGTGCGTGTGCGTCTGCGTGTGCGTGTGCGTGTGCGTGTGCGTACGTGTGCGTGTGCCTGTGCGTGTGCGTGTGCGTGTACGTGTGAGTGGGCGTGAGCGCGTGCGGGTGCGCGTGAGCGTGCGTGAGCGTGTGCGTGTGCGTGTGCGGGTGCGTGTGCGTGTGCGTGTCCGTGTGGTGCGTGTGCGTGTGCGTGCGTGTGCGTGTGCGTGTGCGTGTGCGTGTGCGTGTGCGTGTACGTGTGCGTGTGCGTCTGCGTGTGCGTGTACGTGTGCGTGTACGTGTGCGGGTGCCTGTGCGTGTGCGTGTGCGTGTGCGTGTACGTGTGCGTGTGCGTGGGCGTGAGCGCGTGCGCGTGAGCGTGCGTGAGCGTGTACGTGTGCGTGTGCGTGTTCGTGTGCGTGTGCGTGTGCGTGTCCGTGTGCGTGTGGGTGTGGGTGTGCGTGTGCGTGTTGTGTGCGTTTGCGTGTGCGTGTGCGTGTGCGTGTGCGTGTACGTGTGCGTGTGCGTGTGCGTTTGCGTGTGCGTGTGCGTCTGCGTGTGCGTGTGCGTGTGCGTGTTTGTGTGCGTGTGCGTGTGCGTGTACGTGTGCGTGTGCGTGCGCGTGCTCGTTCCTGTGCTCGCGTGCGTGGCGTGGGCGTGGGCGTGTGAGTGTGTGTGTGCGTGTGCGTGTGCGTGTGCCTGTGCGTGTGCGTGTGCGTGTGCGTGTGCGTGTGCGTGTGCGTGTGCTCTAAAAATTTTGTATTCAAACTTGTTTTCATTTGGCTTAGAGCTAATTAAATTTTGGGAGAAATCCATCGGCGGAGAGGAGGGTTTATTAGGTGCAGTTTTTGGCTTTTATCAAATATTTCTAAAACAGCTACATATTTCAAAGATATAAAAATACCTAGATATAGACTTTAAACATATCGATTAATTATGTTCTATGCAATATTCTGATATGACTTAGCGGCAAAAAAATTTTTAGCGTAGAATTTAAGTGTTCAAATTTTTTCATTATCTGAATAACGATTAATTTTATAAGAAAAAGTGTAGACGTATTTTTTAAAGAAAATTTAATTTTACATACATTTTCTTTATACATTAGTTTAATGTAAAGCAAAACAAATGTAAAAATTGAATAAACATGATTGAAAATGCGAAGCTGTGTTATCAATATTTTTATAGAAGCACGCGGCTTTGGAATTTTTAACTTCCAACCTACGTATACATATGTAGGTATAGAAGGTTATGCAATCGACTTTCTTTCATTATCGCTAAATCGATTTCTTAGCTCATTTCGCCAAGATCGGCCCTCATGTATGGATTCTGTGTGTGTCTATGTGTATGTATGTTGACATCCACGATAATTCTAGAACGAAAATACCTACGTATTTAACATTTTGTATTCAAGCTTATTTTCATTTGACTTAGAGCTGATTAGATTTTGGGAGAAATCCAGTGACGAAGAAAGGGGTTTATTATTGGAAGTTTTTGGTTTTTATCAAATGTTTCTAAAACAGCTATATATTTCAATGAAATAAAACAGCTAGGTATAGACCTTAAACATATCAATTAATTATGTTCTATGCAATTTTTTGATATGAAGCGTAATTTAGCGGCAAAAAATTCCTAAGGTAGAATTTAAGAGATTTTCATGTTTGAATAACGTTTTATTTTATAAGAAAAAGTATAGACGTATTTTTTAAACAAAATTTAATTTTACATAAATTATCTTTATAAAGTTTTTTAATGTAAAGCGAATCAAATGTAAAAATTAAATAAATATGGTTAAAAATGCTGAAGGTGTATTATCGATATATTTATAGAATCGGGCGGGTTTGGAATTTTTTTACGTTAACACGTAACAAACAATATACACCCACGTGCCTACCACACAAAATTAAAAATCCGGTCTAGTCGACCGCTGATGATGATAGCGTAGCTATTGAAACGCATTCGGTGTTTATTAATTTTATGTGGTACGTGGGTGTATATTGTTTGTTACAGATCCTGCCACAGTTCCAGTGTTCCAGATTTTTTACGTTAACATGTATTTATGTCTATCTGACATGAAGTTTTAAACGTCGTTCTGGCATAGATTATTGTTTTTGTTTTTACAATGTTGCCTGTTTTCGTTATGCACGTATATAAAGAGGTTGCATAGTTATCCCAAAAAAATTGTAATTAAAATTATTTCATTTCTTGTAATTTAAGTTAGCATCTAGACGTTTATTAACCTATGTCTGTCTTGAAGATTTAAACGTCTGTTTGACGTAGATTTTTTTGTTTGCGTTTACAATGCTGGCTATTTTCGTAATGAACTTGTTATAAAAGAGGTTGCATAATTATCCTAAAAAATTGTTATTAAAATTAATTCTTTTAATTTCCATTTTGTAGGATGAAAGGTCGTGTGGTGTTCCATGCAAGATATGTTAGTAGAAAGGGGATACCTTAACCACATTTACTCTACTACAGTAGCACCTTTCACTTTTTTATATGCCCACGTGGGGACCGGATTTTCCACCCTTATTTTTACACGCTTACGTGTAGGACGTGTTTTTTCACCCTTATTTTTGCACATCCACGTGTGAGACCGCATTTTTCACCCCTATTTTTTATATACCCTCGTGTGAGACCGGATTTTTCATCCCTATTTTTACACACTCGCGTGTGAGACCGTATTTTCATCCCGTTTTTCATCCCTAATTATTTTTATATACCCTCGTGTGAGACCGTATTTTCAACCCTTTTTCAACCCTAATTATTTTTACATACACCCACGTGTGGGACCGTATTTTCAACCTTTCTTTTTATACCTAATTATTTTTTACTCGCTTACGTATAGGACGTGTATTTTCATCCCTTATTTTTAATAAACTTATGACGCCGGTTAAAATTGTCACCTAAACATATGGTAACACTGCTTTGGATTTTGACGTCACAAGACCGCCTGCGAGGGGACGTACATTTCAACCCTGACAGTATTTTCAACCTTTTTGTTTGTATTTAAGAGCCCTTTTGGCGGAGTCCCTAAAGGATAGGCAAATGCATGCGCACGTAGGATCGTTTTTTACCTATTTTTAAGGGTTAATAAACGGTAGGATATTTTTAGTATTAAAAGAAACTAATCAAGGTAAAGATAACGTATACGTTTGATTTTAAAATACACTATTACATTCTATAACGATAATAAACAGTTAATGGCATTGCATAACCAGCTAATTACCCTGTTGTTGTCATACAATGTGAATGTACGGTTTAGCGACTATTTAATATGAATTGAATTTTATCAAATGAGATTGCATAATTGTTGTTATTATTAAAATCATTATTAGGTTCCTTTTAATCCCATATCTAGATTGTGGTCCTCTTGTGGTGAAAATTCATTTGAATATATTTTAAAATGAAATTGATTTAAAAATAAAATGTGTAATTAACTAATTGATTAACCTGCTTACAGCAATAGTAATTATCGAAAATTAAGGAATGTCGCTTTTATTTATTTACCTTTTTTAATACGTATTATTTACATACAATATATTTTGGTTTAAATATGAGTCACAATGTGTCGCAATCCTTTTTGCTTTAATTATGGGTCATAATTAAATCTAGTTGTCGCTCAAGGTAGTCACTACCAAATTAATCTCATGTACAACAAGAAACTTAATATCAATAATGTATAACAAAGTATTTTTATAATGCCATTTTCGCATAGTTTAATGTCCATGTAAGGATCGTATTTTAGCCTTGAAGATCGGATTTGGTCTGGGTCAGACTAGGGGTTGGTCCAGTATCGGAGATTGTATTCTAAATTGTCTCCTGTGAAAGTTAGCTTTACAAAACACAGACACAACCACAAGTTACGAGCCACGAGCACAAACATAAACACAATCACAGAGAACAATTACAAGCCCAAGAATCTAGGACGATGCTACAAACACAAGCACAGGAACAATTACAAGTACAAGCACAAGCACAACACAGGTACATAAACACAACACGTAAAACGAAAATTGCAAACACGAAAACGAATTCGAACAGAAAATTCGTAAAACACAAACTCACAAACACAAAAACGAAAACAAAATTCGCAAACACGAAAAAACAAACACACGAGTACGAAAAACGCAAACACGAAAATCGTAACACAAAATTCTCAAACACGAAAACCGCAAACATCAAACGCACAAACACGAAAAAGACACACAAAACAAAAACGCGCAAAGCTGCCGAATTAAGACTGGGATTTGGAGTCTATAAACAAAATGATTCTCTCTGTCTCGTCTCCTTGTCTCTCTCTCGTTCTCTCTCGTTTCTCCTCGTTCTCTCTCTCTTCGTTCTCTCTCGTTCTCTCTCGTTCTCTCGTTCTCTCGTTCTCTCGTCTCTCTCTGTTCTCTCTCGTCTCTCAGTTCTCTCTTCTCAATTCTCTCTCCTCGTTCTCTCTCGTTCTCTCATTCTCTACGTTACTGTTCTCAATTGTCTCTCGTTCTCTCGTTCTCTCTCGTATCTCTCTCGTTCTCCTGCTCTCTCGCTCTCATCTCTTTCTCTCGTTCTCTCTCGTTCTCTCTCGTTCTCTCGTTCTCTCTTTCTCGTCTCTCTTCTCTCTCATTCTCTCTCATTCTCTCGTTCTCTCTCTTCTCTCTGATTCTCTCTCATTCTCTCGTTCTCTCTAGCTTCTTCTCGATTTCTCGTCTGACTTCTCTCTCGTTCTCTCTGTTCTCTCTCGTTCTCAATCAATTCTCTTGTACATCAGCATTCTTCTCTTAAGATCTCTCGTTTCTCTCTTCTCGATACTCTCTCGTTCTCTCAATGTCTCGTTCTCGTTCATTCTCTCAAAAATTGTTCATCTGTTTACTCTCTTCTCTCTCGTTCTCTCAGTTCTCTCTGTTCTCTCGCGTGATATCTCTTGTTCTCTTCCATCTCGTTCTCTCATAATCTCTCTCATTCTCTCTTCTCTCTCGTTCTCTCTTCTCTCTTCTCTGTTCTCTTCGTTCTCTTCTTCTTCTCGTTCTTCTCTTCTCTCGTTCTCTCTCTCTCATTCTCTCCGTTCCTCTCGGTTCTCTCTCGTTACTCTCGTTCTCTCTCGTTCTCTCTCGTTCTCTCGTTCTCTCTCAGTCTCTCGTTCTCTCGTTCTCTCGTTCTCTCTGTCTCTCAGTATCGTCTACTGAAACAGTTCTCAGTACTCTCGTTCTCTCGTATGTACTTGACTCGTTATCTCGTTCTCGTCCGTACTCGATTCTCTCGTTCTCTCGTCTACGGTCATTCTCTCCTTAAAAGAGAGAATCAAAAAACAAAAACAAAACGAAACACGGTTGAACTGGAGTAAATAAAATAATTCTACTATTTATCTGTTTTATTCTTTATATCCAAATGGAAGAGTATCAAAATTTTCTATTCTCGTCGCTTAGGTAACTTATCCTATACTGCTTAGATTCAGGTCTACTTATCACATTATAACAACTATCTCTAACAATTTTCTGTCATTGTATACAAACAAAGAGTCTTTACTATTACTAAGTACCATATCTTTCATCGCATCAAAGTTTATAACGCAGTTCTTATAGTTTAAGGTAATGCCCTTGACTTTACACACGGATTTAATTGTTTTGTCACGGTGAAAACACATTATAACTATAGTTTTAGGTCCCATAACAAATTCGGCTATATAGCTCATCACCGTGCGTCTCCAGCTCGTCGGTCATTTGGAAGAATAATGCTGGGTTCCAGTCGCCGGGTTTTGCGACAAATATCAGCTGTCTGTGTCGTAATACAGAAACGTCGGTCTAGTTTCTCTAAGTAACTGTATAGCTCTAAACGGCATGAGCTGTCGTGATGCGGCTATGGAACATTAATTGTTTTGTGATTCACTCTTGTCTATCAATTCACCATCACAACGTTATCGTTAATAGGTATTATGGATTGTATCTGAACCAAGGACTTTTCATTGTTTAGATCCATTGGTTCAAGGTACAATTGGACGTAAGAATAAAATTTTAATCTATTTGTATAACATAAACAGATAGAATGAGCTGTATATTTACTAGTAGACTGAACGTGTGTTTTTGTTTTGTGTTATGATATTCGTGAGTTACGAATGACAATCATGTAGAGAGAAGAGATGAGAACTAGTAGAGATGAAGAGGAAACGAGAGAAACAGAGAGAACGATGTGATTGAGAGAATGAGACGAGAAAAGAGAGAGACACGAGACGAGAACAGAAACGAAGAGAACGGACCAGAGAACGAGAGAGAACGAGAGAGAACGACGAGAAACGAGAGAGAACGAGAGACGAGACTGAGAGAAACGACGAGAGAACGAGAGAGAACGAGAGACATGAGAGACATGAGAGAGAACGAGAGAAACGAGAGAGACGAACGACTGAGACAGAACGAAGAGAACGAAGAACGAGAGAGAACTGAGAGAGAACGAGAGAACGAGGAGAGAAGAACGAGAGAACGAGAAGAGAACGAGAGAGACAGAGAGAGAGAACGAGAGAACGAGAGAGAACGAGAGAGAAGAGAGAGAACGAGAGAGAACGAGAGAGAACGAGAGAGAACGAGAGAGAACGAGAGAGAACGAGAGAACGAGAGAGAACGAGAGAGAACGAGAAGACATTTTGTTAGAGAACTGAGAGAGAATGAGAAGAAGAGGACGAGAGAGAAGAGAGAGAGAGAGGAAGAGAGAAGAGAGAGAAGAGGAGAAGAGAGAAGAGAGAGAGAGAGAAGAGAGAGAGAGAGAGAAGAGAGAATGAGAGAAGAGAGAGAAAGAAGGAGAGAGAGAGAAAGAGAGAATGAGAGAGAAGAGAGAGAAGAGAGAAGAGAGAGAGAAGAGAGAAGAGAGAGAAGAGAGAGAAGAGAGAAGAGAGAGAAGAGAGAGAGAGAGAAAGAGAGAGAGAGAACGAGAGACGAGAGAGAGAGAGAGAAGAGAGAGAACGAGAGACGAGAGAGAAGAGAGAAGAGAGAAGAGAGAAGAGAAGAGAGAAGAGAGAACAGAGAAAGAGAGAAACGAGAGAGAACGAGAGAACGAGAGAGAAGAGAGAGAACGAGAGAGAAGAGAGAGAAGAGAGAAAGAGAGAGAAGAGAGAGAGAAGAGAGAGAAGAGAGAAGAGAGAAAAGAGAGAAGAGAGAACGAGAGACAGAGAGGAAGAGAGAAGAGAGACAGAGACAGAGAGAAGGAGAGAAGAAGAGAAGAGAGAAGAGAGAAGAGAGAGAAGAGAGAGAAAGGGACAGACAGAGACAGAGAGAATCATTTTGTTTATAGACTAAATCCCAGTCTTAATTCATTCGGCAGTTGCGTTTTTCGTTTTGTGTGTTTTCGTTTTCGTGTTTGTGCGTTTGTATGTTTGCGTTCGTGTTTGAGAATTTGTGTTTACGATTTTCGTGTTTGCGTTTTCGTCCTGCGTTTGTGTTGTTATTTCGTGTTTGCGAATTTTCGTTTTGTTTTGTGAGTTTGTGTGTTTACGAATTCGTGAATTCGTTTCGTGTTTGCAATTTCGTTTACGTGTGTGTTGTGTACCTGCGTGTGCTTGTAGTAATTGTTCCTGTGTGTGTTTGTGCATGTCCTGATTCTTGGGCTTGTAATTGTTCCTGTGATTGTGTTGCTCGTGCTCGTACTTGTGTTTTGTAAAGCTAACTTTCACAGGAGACAATTTAGAATACAATCCGATACTGGACCAACCCCTAGTCTGACCCAGACCAAATCCGATTCTCAAGGCTAAAATACGATCCTTACATGGACATTAAACTATGCGAAAATGGCATTATAAAAATACTTTGTTATACATTATTGATATTAAGTTTCTTGTTGTACATGAGATTAATTTGGTAGTGATTACTTGAGCGACAACTAGATTTAATTATGACCCATAATTAAAGCAAAAGGATTACACATTGTACTCATATTTAAACCAAAATATATTGTATGTAAATAATACGTATTAAAAGGTATAAATAAAAGCGACATTCCTTAATTTTCGATAATTACTATTGCTGTAAGCAGGTTAATCAATTAGTTAATTACCATTTTATTTTTAAATCAATTTCATTTTAAAATATATTCAAATGAATTTTCACCACAAGAGGACCACAATCTAGATATGGGATTAAAAGGAACCTAATAATGATTTTAATAAAACAATTATGCAATCTCATTTGATAAAATTCAATTCATATTAAATAGTCGCTAAACCGTACATTACATTGTATGACAACAACAGGGTAATTAGCTGATTATGCCATTAACTGTTTATTATCGTTATAGAATGTAATAGTGTATTTTAAAATCAAACGTATACGTTATCTTTACCTTGATTAGTTTCTTTTAATACTAAAAATATCCTACCGTTTATTAACCCTTAAAATAGGTAAAAAACGATCCTACGTGCGCATGCATTTGCCTATCCTTTAGGGACTCCCCGCCAAAAGGGCTCTTAAATACAAACAAAAGGTTGAAAATACTGTCAGGGTTGAAATGTACGTCCCTCGCAGGCGGTCTTGTGACGTCAAAATCCAAAGCAGTGTTACCATATGTTTAGGTGACAATTTTAACGGCGTCATAAGTTTATTAAAAATAAGGGATGAAAATACACGTCCTATACGTAAGCGAGTAAAAATAATTAGGTATAAAAGAAAGGTTGAAAATACGGTCCACACGTGGGTGTATGAAAATAATTAGGGTTGAAAAGGGTTGAAAATACGGTCTCACACGAGGGTATATAAAAATAATTAGGGATGAAAACGGATGAAAATACGGTCTCACACGCGAGTGTGTAAAAATAGGGATGAAAAATCCGGTCTCACACGAGGGTATATAAAAAATAGGGGTGAAAAATGCGGTCTCACACGTGGATGTGCAAAAATAAGGGTGAAAAAACACGTCCTACACGTAAGCGTGTAAAAATAAGGGTGGAAAATCCGGTCCCCACGTGGGCATATAAAAAAGTGAAAGGTGCTACTGTAGTAGAGTAAATGTGGTTAAGGTATCCCCTTTCTACTTATGTTTTTATGTTAACATGTACTTATCTCTATGAATCTCTATCAGACATGAAATTTTAAAAGTCTTTCTGGTATAGATTATTGCTTTTGTTTTTACAATGTTCCCTCTACCGTTTTGCAAGTATATAAAAGAGGTTGTATAGTTATCCTAAAAAAATTGTAATTAAAATTATTTCATTTCTTGTAATTTAAGTTAGCATCTAGACGTCTATTAACCTCTGTCTGTCCTGAAATTTTAAACGTCTGTTTGACGTAGATTATTGTTTCTGCGTTTACAATGCCGCCTATTTTCGTAATGAACTTCTTATAAAAGAGGTTGCATAATGATCCTAAAAAATGTTATTAAAATTAATTCTTTTAATTTCCATTAATTGTAGGTTAGAAGGTCCTGTGGTGTTCCACACCAGATATGTTTTTACGTTAACATGTATTTATGTCTATGAATCTTTATCTGACCTGAAGTTTTAAACGTCATTCTGGCATAGATTATTGTTTTTGTTTTTACAATGTTGCCTGTTTTCGTTATGAACGTATAAAAAAGAGGTTGCATAGTTATTCATAAGTTATTCATTTAATTTAAGTTAGTATCTATATTTCTATTAACCTTTGTCATGAAGTTCTAAACGCCTGTTTCACATAGATTATTATTTTTGCGTTTACAATGTTGCCTATTTTCGTAATGAACTTCTTATAAACGGGGTTGCATAATTATCCTTAACGTAAAATTGTAATTAAAATTATTTCATTTCTTTTAATTTCCATTTTGTAGATTGGAAGGTCGTGTGGTATTCCACACCAGATATTTAAGTTAGTATTTATATGTCTATTAACCCCTATCTGACATAAAATTTTAAACGTCTATTTGACATAGATTATTGTTTTTTTAAGAACAATGTTTAAAATTATTAGTTTGTATTTGCACTGCAATTTTGTTCGGTTTGACAATGCCAGAAGCGCATTCTCAACTTGTTATTAATATTTTTCTTTTAAGTCAAGTTACTTATGAAACAAATTATATCATTCAAAATGACTTAAAATATCTTATCAAGTACATATCAAATATGGTGCCCATAAGAAAAAGTAAAGTTGATGATGGTTCCGCGAAATCGAAACGTCGGCTGCTATTTTTGAAAACACATGATTATTAGCTATGGAAAACTGACATAAGAATGTTTTATTATATTTAAAAAAATTTTAATAATAAAGTCGGTAGACGCGAAAAACGTATATCGCGGTTTTCCTAAAACAAAAGAACGTAGCACAAGTTTCTTTTAAGACTATTAATCATCATAAGATTTAGCAAAAGTACCAATTTTAAACTTATACATTCTATCTCTTATAATAAAATCCTCAAGCTTAAGCTCGAATTTGAATTACCTCGTACAGTATTTCAAGTTGTTCACACATCACTGGGTACATGTATCTGCTGAACAATAAAGTATAATTATTATTATTAAGGCAAGAGTTATTCTATGGTAGTCAAGTTTTATTTTGATGTAATTGAAATATTGATAAGTGTAAAAAGTTCAGATGCAAAGATATTCTTTTAATTATACTAAATACCATATAAACCATTCTTGTGTGGTAGCGTCATAAATAAGTATACCTTTGGCCTTCAGTAAATTATTGATATTGAATTAAGAGGCGTGAGTACAAAAAAAAGAAACCTAGGTTTTATATGTCTATAAAACGTAAAAAAAAGTTAACAAGATGTGAGCTGATTGCGGTTTTTTAAACGAATGAAAGTCGCTTGACTGAATTAAATGTCTTACATGATGCATCGGCATCATTAAAGGTTATTATTTAAGTCCTTTGTACTTATCACCTGAGTATATAAATTACTACAAAAAAGTTGCTTATGATTATATCAAACAAGTTTTGGAATCACAATTACTGAATTTTCTATTAAAAAATTCTGATTGCATACACAGAAACGGTTAGAATCACTTAGTTGTACAGGAAGACATTTGTCAAGAAATAAACTGCAATAATGTTGTTTTCTACATAAAGGATCTATTGTGTCTCTCAGAGAAGGTTGAATAAAAATTTATGACATCGAAATTTTTTTTATTACAATTGATCCGGCCCTGTCTTATTATAATTTAGTTAATACGAGCATTCTAATATTTAATTTAAAAATCCTATGCTTATATTAACATCTATTTACTTCGCAAGAAAACCTTTTAGATCAAAAGTAATTACTTAGAAAACATACACTCCTGTCCAATCTACTTAATGAATGTCAACTAGAAATGCTTTTACTTGTTCATATTCAAAATTCCCAGCAAGAAATCTCTAAAAAAACAAACATTTTATTCACAATGCATCGCATCTGGTAAATAATGCACACGAGAGAGAATTCTGAACAAAAGCATCTACAAACGTCTGCCCAGCGACAAGGAATCTCAGCATGTCCTGAATGAAGGGTATAAACAATCACTACCCGCGGTTGATTACGGAGACAATGCAACAACCCTAAAAGCTGTTGTTCTAAACCGGAACTCCTGCTTGAGATATATACTCGATGCTTTAAGTGCTTTTTACATTTACTTTCATATAGAGGATAATGAATCATGTTGTTATAAAATGTCATACTATTAATTAAAATGAAATGGAAGAAACACTAAACATAACTTCATCTTTTTATTTTTTATGTGGGTAATTTTGGATTCTATTTATTAATGTTATCAGTTAGTACCATCTTTCATACCAATACGATATTATTTAATTTTTGCATTTTATGTAAAAGCGTAGCCACTGTTACTTATACAGGGTGTCCAGAAACTCTACGGACAAACTTTGCGTAATGATTCTAGACCCAAAAATAAGATAAAAGTTCATATAAACCCAGGTCCGGAAACGCTTCGTTTAGGACCTACAGGGTGTGAAAACATTTTATTTTCCTCGGTTTTATGTTAATTTGAAATTTGGGACGCTCTATCAACAAGAGTAACAACAAATGTTATAAATACATTTGTGTATCTAAGCAACAACTTGTCATTTTGTTTTAGTCAAATCCTGCTAAAATGGCAAGAGATTCAATAGCTGGTTAAATAAATTAAACTGTTCATCAACCAATATCTCGAAAACGGTTGTTCTGAGAGGCATCGACCAAGTATACCTTTTGTGCTTAGAACTAAAAAGGGAACAAACTAATTCAAACGGAACGTCAATATACCGGGTGGTAAAAAAGTTAAGGCCAATTAACTTTTAGCATACCACTGTAGATGGCGCCCTCTGCAGGCAGCATCAAAATCAATAAAATATTTAAGTTTCTCGACCACAAAAACCCCCGTGCTCCAAATTTCAGGCCCATATTCAAATTTGTTCGCAAAATATCGCCATAAAACCGAGGAAAATAAAATTTTTTCACACCCTGTAGGTCCTAAACGAAGCGTTTCCGGACCTAGGGTTATATGAACTTTTTTCTTATTTTTGGGTCTAGAATCACTACGCAAAGTTTGTGTGTAGAGTTTCTGGACACCCCGTATATCTATTAAATCATGACATTAACAAGATTTTTATACTACTTACAAATTTCACCTCAAGTAAACGTAACCATGAAGCACCATTACATACAGGATGTTACAGAATGTAGTGAGGAAATTTAAGAACAGATTCTACCTCTAAAAATATGAAAAAAAGTTCAATTTTTGGAGAAATCCAGCTGCGGGGGGGGGGGGGGTTATTAGTTGCAATTTTTGGTTTTTATCAAATATTGCTAAAACAGCTGCATATTTCAAAGATACAAAAATACCTGGATACAGACCTTAAACATATCCATTAATTATATTGTATGCAATTTTTGATACGACGCGTAACTTAGTGGCAAAAGAAGCTAGAATTTAAGTGTTGGTACAAATTTTTTCAGTATCTGAATAACGATTAATTTTATAAGAAATGTGTAGACTTCTTTTTTTAAAGAAAATTTAATTTTACATAACTTTTCTTTATAAGGTTTTTTAATAAAACGCAAGGTAAGTCAAAAATTAATTAAATATGAAGGGAAATTGTTATAATGCATTATTGCTATCTTATAGAAGCTGGCGGCTTTGGAAAGTTAACATGTGTATATTAATATCTATCTGATATGAAGTTTTAAATGTCATTCTGGCAGATTATTTTTGTTGTTTTTACAGTGTTGCCTGTTTTCATTATGAACGTATAAAAAAGAGGTTGCATAGTTAACCTAAAAAAGTTACCATCTAGATGTTTATTAACCTCCGTCACACATGAAGTTTTCAACGTCTGTTTGACATAGGTTATTGTTTCTGTTTTTACAATGTTGTATATTTTCGTAATTAACATTATAAAAGAGGTTGCATAATTATCCTAAAAAATTTTTATTAAAATTGTTTCATTAATTTCCATTTTGTAGGTTGGAAGGTCGTGTGGTGTTCCAGGCAAGATATTTAATAAACTATGGAAAGAGGGACAGTTTACTGAAATGTAGCAAAAGTCAATTATCATCACACGTTTAAAATTGGATAAAGATCCCCACATTATGGACAATTATAGGCCTATTTCACTGACGCCATGCTTCTGCAAGTTACTAGAAAAAATGGTCAACATAAGCCTGGTGTGGTCTTTAGAACGAAATGACCTATAAGCAAAATATCAAATGGATGCAAGTGTAGATCTATAACTGACGGCTTAATGCAACTCCGGTCGGTCATTCTAAACTGCTGTGTTGCAAGACACCACGTGCTCGCTATATCTTTTGACATCGAAAAGGCCATGACCGGCCATGACCGGACGAACAGACATCAAATCCTACTCGAACTACGTTTGAAAATCAAAGGACCGTTATTACAAAGAACTTTTTAGCGAACAGAGAATTCCGAGTACGAGTAAACAATTGCGTGTATAAACGAACGTAATTCCACAATGGCCAACACTCAGTGTCACTTTATTTACAGTCGTAATAAATATGTTGGTACAGTGCTTCTCCCAAGATATTGGTAAAACTGTATACATTGATGACTTAGTTATATATGTCAGGCCCAACAACCGAGGACCTAGTTCACTCTCTGCAAAACGAAATTAATCGACTGGTTAGAGCGGCTAAAGGTATAGGTCTACGTTGTCTTCGACGAAATCGTATGTAGTTCATCCTCGATTTAGAATTGGGGATTATACCTGAGAAGTTAATAACGGTGTACGGTTTTTAGGAGTTTTGTTTGATGAAACATTGTATTGGAAAAAAACATGTTGAACACTTGACTATTAACACCCCTAAATATCTAGCTCAAATATCGTGGTGTGCGAAGAATGACGTTCTTCTTAGAATTTGCAGGCCTTAATCTTTTCCAAACTTGGTTACGGTGGAGCAGTTTTGTCTAACGCCATAAAATTTCATATACAAAAGCAAAACAAGTTTCACGGTGCTGGACTACGGTTATGTAATGGGGTTTTCCGCACATCCCCAGTTAGACGATCTAACACTATTCTTCAATACATTCTTAATACAACTCTCCTTAATTATGCCCTTAGAACAAGTGCCCAGTCAAATCATCGGAACTACAATCCCTTCTTTAACTATGACCTTGGCCATTTTACTAATAGAAGTTCGGCCATGTCTCCTGTGGGCGTGAGAGCTAACGAGATAAGCAGAAACATTGGTTTTGATTATCCATGTCCAGTGTATCCTTATGGTGAAAGCGAAGTACCACTATGGCTAATTAGTCAACCGAGCATCCACATTGATGATTGTGTTGGTGATGAAATAGTTAATAGTCAAGTGTTCAACATGTTTTTTCCAATACAATGTTTCATCAAACAAAACTCCTAAAAACCGTACATCGTTATTAACTTCTCAGGTATAATCCCCAATTCTAAATCGAGGATGGTCTTGCTGAGACCTTGGACGCCAAAAATGAACTACATACGATTTCGTCGAAGACAACGTAGACCTACACCTTTAGCCGCTCTAACCAGTCGATTAATTTCGTTTTGCAGAGAGTGAACTAGGTCCTCGGTTGTTGGGCCTGACATATATAACTAAGTCATCAATGTATACAGTTTTACCAATATCTTGGGAGAAGCACTGTACCAACATATTCATTACGACTGTAAATAAAGTGACACTGAGTGTTGGCCATTGTGGAATTACGTTCGTTTATACACGCAATTGTTTACTCGTACTCGGAATTCTCTGTTCGCTAAAAAGTTCTTTGTAATAACGGTCCTTTGATTTTCAAACGTAGTTCGAGTAGGATTTGATGCCTGTTCGTCCGGTCATGGCCGGTCATGGCCTTTTCGATGTCAAAAAATATAGCGAGCACGTGGTGTCTTGCAACAAAGCAGTTTAGAATGACCGACCGGAGTTGCATTAAGCCGTCAGTTATAGATCTACACTTGCATCCATTTGATATTTTGCTTATAGGCCATTTCGTTCTAAAGACCACACCAGGCTTATGTTGACCATTTTTTCTAGTAACTTGCAGAAGCATGGCGTCAGTGAAATAGGCCTATAATTGTCCATAAAGTGGGGATCTTTATCCAATTTTAAACGTGGGATGATAATTGACTTTTGCTACATTTCAGGAAACTGTCTCTCTTTCCATACTTTTGTAGGTAATCATCCATACTATAGAATTCTACTCGCTGCTTAAATTTTTGTGCATTTAGGTGTTGGTTGTATTGGATAGCTTATTACAACATTCAATTGCCAATTTATTGATCGCATTATAAGATTTATTTAAACGATAAGAAATTTATATATATATATATATATATATATATATATATATTGAGATGGTTAGAAATAAGATTAATGCATGGGCTAGAGTTATCAAGCTTATATTCTTTATAGTGTGCAAATTTAAATAGATTTTAGAATGCATACAGTTCGTTTTAATAAGAAAATTGGTATACGAGAGGGAAAATATGGTTTTGATATAACAAAACAGGCTTTGTCGGGTTTGCACAAGGTTGTTTTATTCATAAAAGCAATGAGCTATATCAGTAGCATGTGAGGAAGGTCAGAACGATTGATATTTGTGGGTACGATTAGTTTCGGTGAACATATTTCAGTAATTTTACAGTTTAATCAATTTATTTAAGCATTTTAAACACTTTACAGATACTAATCACATGAAGTAGGTTAATTCTAATATGTAGAACATGTATAGATATAGGTACAATGCAGAACCTATGTAAACTTCAAAAAAGGGTTATGGTACGAACACTATATTAATATTTCACAGACAAAGTGTATAAAAATTGCAGGAGAAGTGGTAGTGATTTAGAAACATTGATAAGAACATGAACAACATTTCTACAATGTGATATTTAATATAAAATTACATTCTGTGTACAAAATTTACATAAATGTGTTAACAATGTGGAATTATGATATGACAAAATTATGGACTATGGAGTAAAAGTAAACAGTATTTGTGTTAAAGACAGTTATAAGAACATGATAAATCAACATTTCAAGTGAGTTCGACGTTTTAAACGCAAGTTACAAGTAAAAATTATATTAAGTTAGGCTAAGTACTATATTTAAGAATTTTGCAAATGTATAGTTTTTTAGGATAAGTTAAGTTTAGAATAAATTATAAAAGCACATAATAGTAGGTTTCCCTCATTTTCATAAAGAAATTTACAATATACATGTAATATGAACATAAAATTAGAAAAGTTGGGTTAACTACCTAAAATTTAAATATGAAAATGGAATTTCTGTTAAAATTAAGTTAAATGGTTTGAAATAAATGTATTCTGATATAGTTTTTCATGCAGATTCCGAATATGTAATTAGATTAGGTGTAAAATATAGAATTTCTTAGATATAAGTAAATTTACATTTTAAATTGTCAAAATGCAAAGCTTTGAAGCGAAATAGGGCTTGTGAGGTGTCTTTTTATGCGGAAAGTTGCCCTGATTCCAAATCTGTATCCAAAAAGTAAATCCGACTTGTTTTAAAAAAAGTTATAGCGTAATTTGTATTTTAGTTAATTTAACAATTTTGTTTAGACCAATCAGATGCTTGGATCTTTTGTGTGTAATGCAGAAAAAAAGTTAAAAGTTTGGTATCCAAGAGAAATGTACAAGAGGAATTGATCCTGATTTCTCACACTCTTGCATTTGAAATTTTTTATGACTATTAAGTCAAAATTTTAATAGTGTTGGTATTAACATGTAAGTTACAAGTTTCGTTTACATTATCGGTTTTGAAACTCGATCAACGTAGAGTCGAGATCACAGAAACAATTGTTTTAGCCTATAACAAAATTTAAAAATTAGGTTACCGATTATAACTGTCGATAATATTATAATTGTTTCAATTTGAATTCGTGTTCAAACATCTGATGATGTGTTTCTTTTTATGTTAATAAAATCATACAATTATTTTGGATTTTATGTTATTCTTGAAAGTGACGCAGAGTATTAAATAAACTAAATTCCATAACGGCATCTAAAATAAAAGTGCAAGCAATTAAAATTTATATGAAAATAAAATATAAATTTTAATCCGAAAGTTTTAGTAAATTTTTAAACCAACATTTAAACATACAATCTAAAATAAAGTGCTTATCTAAAAATATATGAGCAATATTACGTTACATCACATTTACCACGAGGAAGAGTCGTTCAGCAGTAAATTGGATTTGGATGAATTATGGAAAATTCAGCAGCACCATTGTGAACAGCAAAGCAGTATCATCGATACATGGGAAGAAGTCTACGTCCAATATTTTAATATGGAACAAACCTAATGAGAACATTCTTTGGAAAGTGCAGCAACACATGTGAGTGAAATTTTACTATCATAACCCATTATTGGGTTGATTATTCTTTTGATATCCTGTATTTATGTTTTTATTAATTATGTATAAATGTTTGTACGACAACTTGTTATCAATATCTGTAAAGTAAATGAACCGCTGTAATTATCAACATTACAATTTTATTTTAAACAAAAACATAATTGTACTCACACATTTTAGATCATTTGTTGAAATTTTTGACAGACTGCATTTAATTAAGTCAGTTAGAACGCAACGCATGCGTTATTGTGCAGATTCAACTAGAGTCTGCTTCACACAGAAACCACTTATTATAAATTACAATTTATTTGACGTAAACATTTCCATGTGTGAAATAAAATTTTCTATGATTTCCCGTTTACTATGTAATGCAATTATCAAGATTTAAATGGGTTAAAAGTTATTATTGAATTTATTTGCCAACAATAGGTTTAAAAGCAACTGAACTCTATCACCGAAGAGATAATTGAATTA